>CM042982.1:12127955-12387955 GCA_023678885.1 Pogostemon cablin
CAAAGAAAAGACCACAAGAAGAAATAAACTAACAAATAAGAGTATTAACCAACATAAGTAAAATCCACACCAGGATAACAAATACCACTATAAAATCTCAAAGGAAGGTCTAGCCTCCTCAGAGCATCACAAATAAGAGCAAATCTGGTGGTCCAGCCGCCTCAGGGCAACATAGATAACAAGAGGTGGTCAAGCTATTTCACCAGAGCGGTGTCTCGGGCGAGAACACCGTATCACCTCTACCAACCACCAGCCCGTTCTTGACGGGGTGGATCCCTCGTAGCCTTGTTCAATTGGTAACCGGATGAGCAACTCCCACCTTTGAGCCACACCCTACCCGCTACCACGCTTGAACTCTACACACAGTGAGACAAAATGGATTCAGAGAGTTAGGAAAAAGAACCAATTCATAAATTTAAAAAAACGTAACAGAACAAATCTAAAATTTTTCCCAAAAATAGAACTAATCTGTAACAAAGAAGAGGATAGATTCTTCCCTTTCACAAGAGCTTGTGAACGGATCAGAAGAGGGAAAAACACCAACAAACAAAACTCGCCGTCATCGAACGACGAAGAATCGACCTGCTCTGATACCACTATTAGGTGGATGCAGTTGTTAATGTCAGAGCTTCGTCAAAGATGGAGGTGTCAGGTACTCAGATATCTAAGTTTTTATGCATAAAGAACAAATGATTCAAAATGGGAATAGACGATCTTATTCCATATACAAAGAAAAAAACTGCAAGAAGAGGCAAATATGCAGCCTTTAAATATGCTCATTTTCTCTCTTGGGGAGAGTAAATGTCACCTGGTCAGAGAAGGAATGGAGGAAAAATAATGATTGTGATTCATTAGGGTTAGAAGGAGTTTGAATATGCAGCAAGGTTAATGGGTTGTACCTACTAATTGGTGATTGAAGACCAGTAAGGCCCAAAGGGCCCAAAAATCTCTACCTTGGCCCAATTCCACTATTGTGATCATCTTAATGTAGGAATTCATCATCGCACCTTTTCGAACACATGCAAAATAAAAAACACAAAGTTTTAGTACAAGATCTAGAATTTTGACAAATACGAAGTAAGTTAAAAGTATGACATAAAGTCATGGGAAAAAACATGCCACGAATGCAGATGACACAAAGTCAACTTGTTCACATTATCATAAAGATAAAAGAACTGAGCACAAAGCTCTCAAGAGAACAAAAAGTTCACAAAGTGTAATAATATAGATTAGAACTCACAGTTCTCACGACACACAAATAATGCACATAGAAATACAAAGATCATGAATACAAAATTCATAACATTTATCACCAATAATAGAATACAAAATTCTCAAGACACATAGTCTAATCGCAAAGAAACACAAGCTAGCTATCGCATTTATAGTCACATAGACACTTTACAAAGAAGCACACATAGTAATTAACAATCAAACGTTACAAAATATATTTTGATACAAAACATGTTCCACCTCACTAAGAGTAATAAATAAGCATGAAGACTAGGCACCAAAGTATTAAGATAACACATGTGAATATTTCACCTCACTAGGAGTATTCTAAAACATAACCAGTTTAACATACAAAACATGTACAAAACAGAGAAAATAAATTTCAACAATTTCTCAAACAAAGAAAACACATAGATTCAAGAGAAACACACAAGAAAAATAAATTTTCAGAAAAAAAAAGATTTTTCAAAAAACATGCAGAATTAATAAGCCATTTAAACACACAAATTAAAGGCTCAAGTAATTCACACAAGCACAACTAGTAAACTCCCTCATAACTTTCAGTTTCAGTCACAATATCAGCTTGTTCACTAGATTTATCCTACTTTGGATGAGGACATTTATTAGCATAATGGCCACGCTCATTACAGTTATAGCATTTACAATTCTTAGCCTTAAACTGATTATTATGCTTTCCCTTGACAAACATGCTTTTCCTTGACAAACATAACACCCCCAGAATTTTTATCACCCCCATTGTGATTAAAATCATGTTCTTTACTTTTTAGAGCATTTATCACAACATCAAGAGTAACATCATCACAATCATACTTAATTGCAGATTTGACATCAATATAAGTATCAGGAATATCATTTAACAAGACAATGAGAGAGTACTCATCATTGTGTTTGTTACTAGATTGCTTAATATCAATAATATGTTTTGTAAAAATGTCCAAGTTTTCATCGATGTCTTTATTCAAATCTAATTTAGAACTAAAAAAATTTTCAAGCAAGAACATTCTACTAGGCAAAGATGACACATTGAATAATTAATTTAATTTTTTCCACATCTTTTCAGAGGAATCAAACTAACCAACCTTTTTTAACACAAATTCAGAGAGATTTAAAGTGATGAATGATAATGCAAGCTCATTCATTTCAGATTTCATTTCTTTAGTTACAGTTTCAGCATGCGTTCCATCAATGGCCTTCAAGACACGTTATTGAACCAAAACACATTTCATCTTTAAATTTCTTTAACAGAGAGTTAGGAGACAGAACAAATCTATATATTTAAGAAAAGAAACATAACAAAACAAATCTGAAAATTTTCCATAAAATAGAACGAATCTATAACAAAGAAGATGAGTGATTCCTCCCTTTCACAAGAGCTTCTGAACGGATCAGAAGGGGGAAGAATACCCTAAAAAAACTCGCCGATGACGGAGATGGAGCCGTCGGGTGCTCAGATTCCTGAGTTTCTGTTCACAACGAACAAATGATTCACAATGGGAATAGACTAAGATCCTTGGAGGATTATAGCGTAGTAACCCACCAAAGAAAACAACCTTGTTCCTCACACAACACTCCAAAACTAACTGCAAGAAGATGAAAACAGGCAGCCCTTAAATTTGCTCATTTTCTCTCATGGGGAGAGAAAACGTGCCTGGTCCGAGAAGGAGTGGAGGGATAATAATGATTGTGATTCATTAGGGTTAGAGGGAGTTTGAATAGGCAACATGGCTAATAGGATGAACCCATTAATTGATGATTGAAGACTAGCAGTTGAGTCATAATTAAAGGCCTTAAGTGCTCAACATTAGCCACAATCCGAAAATAGATTCCCTCATTCCTTGCATCAAGTGAATAAGATCTTCTTTTTCAGCATATTTCAACATCGGATTCGAAAATCATTTTCGAACAACCGAGTAATGTATATCATCATCATATAATAAATACTCCCTCCGTCCCACCGAAAGGTCCCAATTTTATTACATTGGGCGTCACATCCAAAGGTTCTCATTTTCCACTCTTAGTAAAAAGGCTCACCACTACCCATCACATCTCTCTAATACAACTACTCAATACACATAAAATAATAATACTTCTTAATCCACGTGCAAAAAGCAAACGACCACATTTGCCCGGGACGGAAGGAGTACAATTTATTATTTCTTAAATTTTTAAATTAAATTCCGCCACCCTTACGCGGCTATGCTATAACGAACCAAAAGAGTTTGTTTGTTTGATTTTTATTTTTTATTGAAATAAAAAAAAAATAAAATGGATCAATTTAACGGATCTTAAATGCGTTGTTTGCCAAAAGCTCATAAGCGTGAATGTGATAGCGAAAGCGCTTCATGCGATTACATCGAACAAATCCCAACCACCCAACGACCAACCATTATACTCATCGCCCACGTCTACTGTGCTACTGCGGAATTTCCGAAGCTCCAATTTTCTTGCTTTAATTATTCCATATTGCACACAGCATACCCATACGTAATAATGCTCTAGAACTGTTTGTGTTTATTCCTCAGTGGCGACTTTCCTTTTTTCTCGATTTCTCCACCATCCTACGAACACCATACTCACCAGAATGGCCGCCGCTGGATCCGCCGTCGTTTCTCTGGCTTCCACCGGGATTTCTCAGCCCAGAATCGCTAATTTGAAACACGTTTATTCTCCGGTTAGGCTTACGGGATCGCTCAATTTGCAATGCAAATCTCTTCACTCCGTTTCTTCGTCAGGTACGAGCTCGATTGAGCGATCTAAATTATCGATTCAATGTGCTAGCCTGACTTTTGTTTTAATGGACGATTCCGATTTGGGCAGTTTCTAGTGTGTGGGAGGGTTTATGATTTCCATTAGGCGACACCGTTTTAGGGTGTTATCTAGAAAACAAATCTAATCTCTTTTTCATCTTTTTTTTTTGGGAAGACATGATATGATGGATTATTTTTTCATTAAACCATGGAAGTAGGAATAAAACTAAAAGGGTATGAGTTGTGCTGATTAATTTTGTGTAATCGAACAGGTATAATAAGGTCGCAGGTTTCGACTGTGGAACAATTGAGCAGTGAAACAGCGAAGAAAGTGGAAGCCCCTGTTGTGGTTGTTACTGGAGCCTCCAGAGGGATTGGGAAAGCAATCGCATTAGCTCTTGGGAAAGCTGGTTGTAAGGTTTGCGTCTCTTCTTCATTATCCAGGCAGTTTAGTTTAAGATTTCCGCCTTTCTTCCTACATTTGATGCCTTTTAATTTAGTGATTGAAGTTTAAGTTGCCACAGGGCTGAAGTTTGATTACTGATTTCTTTTATTAAACTGCTTTCTGGATTGCATTCTGTATCTTTTTAGCTGCTTCTATTCTGTTGGTGTAGTTACTGCATACTGTACTCCATCCCTCCTGTATACATATATGCTGATTTGCCTTGACAATGTATTAAAATACTTTTTTTGAATTACAAATGAGCAAGTCAATATACCAATATACTTTTATTTAATAATGATATATTGTGCCCTGCATTTTAATGTTGGCAAAAATTTGTGTGAGCCCTTTTCACGGAATGGGACCATGAAAAGGATAAGAAGTGATAACATTTTAATAAAAAACGATATTTGATCGATGAAAAGTGATAGTTGTCCAATTGACCTATTTCATGAACAATTTGTGGGATAGATGAAAAGTGATAACATCCTTAATGAAAAGTGATAATTAATTAAGAAATCATGGTCTCACCCAAGCCTTTGTCCTTTAATATTTAGTGCTTTTTGAATATTCAATAATGGTGTATTAGTAAATGATCGGAAAGAAAGTAAGCCATATATATGGTACAGATGGAGTAACATATAGTGCTGGCCACTGGGAGGGGAATCTTTTATGTATTTTAACATATTTTCTAATATATGGGATTTATGATTACTTCTCTTTCTCCTTCACCATTTGTTAAACAGATAATGCTTTCTCATTGCAGGTTCTAGTTAATTATGCAAGGTCATCAAAGGAGGCCGAAGAAGTTTGCAAGGCGGTAAGTGCCACCTCATTAATGCATAATGTGTATCATGGAACTATTTGTTTGTATTAATGTGAAAAGAAGAGGAAAAATGCATGAAAATGATATTAATGCTGCACCTAAATTGTGTAAAGACTCAATTATTTATTGCCATGCCTTGCAGATAGAGGCAGCAGGAGGACAGGCTCTCACTTTCGGTGGAGATGTTTCCAAAGAAGCAGATGTGGAGTCTATGATAAAAACTGTGAGATAGTTCTTCAATGCAGTGAAAAAAACTTTATGCTGAATACATCATTTTCTCAATGAACTCTAATGTGACATCTGCAGGCAACTGATGCTTGGGGAACAATAGATGTACTGGTAAATAATGCAGGTAAAAGAGGGTTAAACTCGTTTCATTGAAAATTTCCATTCTGTGTTTCTTTCTTTTAAATATGTATAATCTCAGGAATTACAAGGGATGGTTTGTTGATGAGAATGAAGACATCTCAATGGAGGGAGGTCATTGATTTGAACTTAACTGGAGTGTTCCTTTGCACACAGGTCAATTTTTAACATGTTTATACATTAAAAACAATGCATAAGTCTATCTAAGTAATTGTTAAGATATTTATTCTCTTCAGGCGGCTGCCAAAATTATGATGAAGAAGAAAAAGGTACCCACTTTACTTAATTCCTAATAATTTGATCTCATTAAGAGCATCTCCAAAAGCTAATGTGAAGAAAAAAATATTCATATTTTGAAAATAACTTCAATAAAAGTAAGCTGCAACAAACTCTTTACTCTAGCATTAAAATGTAGAGAATGATCTTCACTCTCCAAATTTGGAGAGCCAAAAGAACTCTTCTTATTGCATTAAATCTTAATTCAATTTTTTTTTTTTTTGTAAAGTGGAAAAAAAATCAGTTAAAGAGAAAATATGTAATAAGTGTATATTGGAAAAGAAAATTTAAAGAGTGAGTTGGAGCATATAAAAAAGAGATTCTCTAAAATAAAAAATGCTCCCTATTTTATGAAAATCTTCTTCAAAATTTAAAGTGTCTTTTGGATGCTGAGTACTCCTTTTGTCTTTGTAATTTATTTTTTTCTTTGGTTCTGCATGTGTTTCTTTTTGCTTCTTTCATACACCCTCTATCCCTAGAGAAGCTTCACACCTTCCATTCTGGAGTTTAAGTAATGTTACTACTTTACTGGACTTATTTTTTCATCTTTTGGGGGTAATATAGATTATTTTATTTTATTTTTATTTGGTAATAAATAAAGTGTAGGGTATGTCATGTTTGTCAAGTGAGGATGACATAGTTGAAAATAAGATGTATTGAGTAGTTATTTGTTTGAGTGCTTTTCCTATTTTTGGTGTGTGAGTTTTGTAATGGGTCCTAAAAATGAGGAAATTTGAAACTTGTAACCGAACCGAGGGAGTACTATCTTTTTTTTTTTTTTTTTTTTTTTTTATGTTTTATAACTGCTTGCCTTGTATGGCAGAATTATGCTACTCTTGAATCTTACTATTTTCACATTACATTTCATTCTTCTGCTTGACTCTTAAAACTAATGCAAGAGCTTTACTGACTCTCTAGGGTAGGATCATTAATATTGCATCAGTCGTTGGTCTTGTTGGTAATGTTGGGCAAGCCAACTATAGTGCGGCAAAAGCAGGAGTAATTGGACTAACGAAGTCAGTTGCCAAGGAATATTCAAGCAGAAGTATTACTGTGAGTTTGCTGGAACTAGTATTTTGTTAAATTTAGGCATATTAGCTTGTACTACATGTCAAAATATTAAAATTTAATGAATGCTTGTATTGACAGGTAAATGCAGTTGCTCCTGGATTTATTGCATCTGATATGACAGCTGAGCTTGGGCCAGAATTTGAGAAGAAGATATTGGAGGCCATCCCATTGGGTGAGTTATTTCTCTGAGAAAAATAATTTTAATAATCTCAATGTTTGCTTTGAATCATTGATTTCGCTACATTCTCTCTCACCACTCAAGTATCTCCATTTTCATCAAACTCTAGGATGAGGCTCTTGTGAAACTGAGATGGGTCTGTGCAAGCGATCCGTTTAATTTGAAAGAAAAGACAAAATCCTAAATCATAAGTATAAAATCCTAATGGTTTAAACCCTCAAGTGTAAATTATTAATACAACGCCCAAGCAAGCGTATACACCCATATGTATATGTCAAAGGCTTGAAAGAAAAGACTATAATAAGGAAAAGGATTAAAACCTTGTTAAATTCTGAAGCTAAAATAATGTTTTACCACCCAGTTGTACATACTTAGGCATACACAAGTCTTTGCCCTAACTCTAACCCTGTAACCTTTTTCCCATTATGAAGCAATTATTTTGCTTTTATCATGTATTTCTTTGCCAGATTGTGAAAGCTCATGCTAAGTCATGATCTTCTTTACATTACTTGCATTCATGATAATGGTAATGACATGTTTCTTAGAAGTTGACGTTAGTGAACCTCTTAACATGATGAGCTGTCAAGATTGAAATGTGTAGTGAATCAAATTAATATGTGCATACTGATAGAGTTCCCTTTTTAATCTCTTAAATTACATGAGTTGAGTTCTTGTGCAATCATTTGATTGCAATCAAATTTACACCACTTTGCTATCGAATTCAGGACGGTATGGCCAACCAGAGGAAGTTGCTGGGCTGGTGGAATTCCTAGCCCTTAGTCCCGCTGCTAATTACATCACTGGGCAGGTAATACCTCTTCATCAATCACACCTTTTCGCGTCAGTCAAGCACCTTAACTCCTCATCTATACAACTATACCCGTGACATAGTGGCACGATCTCTAGCCAACACCCCATGCAGTTTACAGCATTCTTCGAAGTTTTCACAATATGAAATCTTTTCTCTTTCAATTTCAGGTATTAACCATTGACGGAGGTATGGTCATGTGAGAAGAAGCATCTGAAATTATATCTTTATTTAGATTTCCAGTAAACTCCATTCTATTTTGTGTTTGTGGCTGATTTGGCATCCTTAGTTTAAAATAAGGCAGTGAGCAGAGTTTGTCTTGTGATATTAGCTAATTCTGAATTCATACACCAGCAGGTGCTCTAACTTTTGTAACCCGAGTCAGTTTTTTCGAAGTTGCGAAAAGAAAATTTTGAAACACTTGTGTGAAAACGTCTCAAAAATCCTTCCTAAGATGACTGTTCTCCTAACCTTTAAGATAATTTAAAATGAGGTGAAATTAACGGATCGCCCCCTTCCCTTTTTTTCACCTCTCATTAATTTTATTTTTTATTATTAAGTTAATTTCTTTTGTAATCAATCCTTTGATCGTTTCAAGTTCATAATCTATTTATTTAAAATATACAGAATAAGTAAAATGGTAATTATGAAGAGAAAAATAACATTTTAAAAAATTAAAATGTATGATAAATATTTTCAAAAATTAAAATAAATAAAATTAAATATTTTTCTACAATTAAATAGTCACTTAAATAAATAATGTTAATATTTTTTTTGTTAGAAATTATTTTTTATTAATAATTTTATCATATTTTTAGAAAATATTGTCAATTTTATTTGCATAAATGAAATCAATTTGTTTATTAACCAACATTTTTTATTAAAAAAATTATAATTTTTTATTGTTTACAAATAGTTTATAAAATATTTTAGTCGGAGTATTATTACTTTTTTCATAGCTATTATCTCTTTTTGTTAAAATTATTATCACTTATCTGTTTTATTTATTGTTCATACATGAAATAATTTAATTGATAGTTAATAAATTTTCTTGATCAAATATCATTTTTTTAATAAATATGTTATCACTCTTTATTTCTACTACAAATTATTTAGTAAATTATTCAATTCAATGATTATTACTTTTAATTGAGCATATATCACATTTTATTAAAAATATAATCATCATTTTTCATATTATTATTCATGCATTATAAATATTGTTATGGAGTAAACTTTTTATGATTAGATATCATTTTTTATTTTTAGTGATTTTACTTTTAACAATCCATTGATTTGTTCGTAAAATAATCTAATTGAATGATATTACTTTCCCATATTTAGGTATAACTTTCTTTCCTAATAATGTTATATATATATGTATTATAAATTGTTTATGAAATAATTTAGTTGGACGAATATTAAATTTTTTATTTTTAACAATCGTTTATTTTTCAACTATTTTTTTAATCTTTAATTCGAATGTTATTTTATAAAAATACTAACTAATACTCTCTCTATTCCATTCAACGTTATGTTTGCTTTTGGTATTTAATTTAGTTAAGGTTTAGAAATTGATAATTCAATCCTTATTCTAGTTAGGATTTAACAAAAGCAGAGTATATAAATTTCACCTATCTCTCACACACATTTCACCCTACTTTATCTCGCACATCCCCTTCCCTTATATATTAATTTGACGTAAAATTAAAATTTATTATACTTAAATCCCCAAAACAAACAAAAAATTAATACTATTTGTTAGATTTGCTAAATCCATCTAATTTTAGATCTATCTTCCTTATTCCTATGTATGCCCAAAATAAACATTACAGAACTGTTCCACTTATTTAAAAAAATTATTTTTTTGACTAATTTTATTGAATTTTGGGCTATTTAAGTATTTTTAAATATCAAATAAAATGTAAAATAGTATTATGTTAGGAATATGTGATAAATTTAAAATTAAAGTAATCATTATGTTATTGGATAAAGTATTTTGGAGTATGAAGAATTTTGTGAGACAAGTAAATATGAAGGGTCGAGACAGATCGAATATTAAACTTAACTTTTAATATTTTAAATTTTAAATTTAATGCACTAATAATACTCCGTATGTTTTAAAAAAATAATGAAATTATATATTTATATAATAAATAAAATAAATAAAAGAATTGTTTTTAATTAAAAAAAGAAAAGGTTTAAAAGAGGTTGTAATTTGAAAAGGATTAATGGTTGCAAAACGTGCATGGAGGGCCGTCACTTCTGTATCAGGGATTCAAGAGAGCAAGACTGCGCCATTTACATAAGTCTTGATATTTTCATCTCACATAAGCGTTTGTAAAACCAAATATGAAGAACGGTTACCAAGGATGCATTACTACTTAATTTAACATTAATAGAGAAGTATCGGATATAGCTTGTATTGATATTAATAAATAACCCACGATACCGTTATGCGCATTTCCATTCAAAACGTTTCATAAATTTTTTTTTATATTTCTCTTTATAGTAAATGAGATCGATACAAAATATTTAAATATTTTTATGGGGGCAAACAATACTATACTAATACAACTTACTCACTCAATATTAAAATATTATTTTTCTCTCATCTCAATAAACATTAAAATTCTATATTCCTTAATCCCCATATAAAAAACAAATGTAAACCTTTTTAAGGGATGAAGGGAATAAATATAAGGGGCGAGGAGTAATTATATTGTGCGTTCTTTGTTAATTACTGATTAATAAATAAAAGAATACGTATGATGTGAACCGGGTTCACACGTAAATCCTAATTTTGTAAAACTACTATTTAGTATTCCCTCTATCTATCGCAAATGTATTCGTTTTGCTTTTTACACGTGCATTAAAGAATATTATTATTTTATATAAAATAGATAATTGTATTAGTGGGAAGTGGTGAGCCATGTGTGGGCCCTTTTGCAAAAAAGGGAATATGAATACTTTAAGATTGGACCATCTAAAATGACAATTTGAATATGTTAGTGATGGACGAGGGAGTATATAAAAAATTACTCTTTGAAAAATAATTTTTTTTATTCAGAAGAGTAATAATTTCTCTCTCTAAAAAGTAATTTTTTATGTATTAAAAAATAATCAATAAATCAAGATGTGCAAAAATTTGAAGATTAGTTTTATCATTAAGATTTTCTAAAGAATAATTTTTAATGCAAGAGTAAATGCTAAAAGCAATGTTTAAGTGTGAAACGGATTAAAAAATGCTTATCTAAATTAAAAAGAGATGTCGCTCTGTAGGTATTTATTTTATGGCAAACATTAGAATGAAACAGGCTTATTTGGTTGAACCGGATCATTTAGGGCTCACCCTTTTCTCTTTCGCTCCGCACAAGTATAATATTCTCCCTCTCCTCTTTCCTGGCGATTTTTTTTCTCTCTTCTATTCTCTCACAATACCAGTCATTTCTTCCATTTAGCCCTCTCTCATCACCATCGCCCTTTTCTTCTCCCCCGCCGCCAATATCCTCTCCGGCTTCACAATGGCTTACTTCATCTTCGCTGACGCTTTCTCCCTCTTTCAGATCTGCAAATTCGTCGTCCGCAAGCCCGCCGCCGACCAAGACTGTGTTATCACCGCCGAGGGGCGCATCGACCCACGCAGCAGCGGTGCTTTCGTTATCCAGAACAGAACCAGAACCGGTGCTTTCGTCATCTAGAATGGAAAATCAATTCCATGTGTACGAGTAGCAACGGCCGTAATTATTCATCCCGCCAGCATCTGCTGTTTTCCGGCATGTGTCTCCAGCAAATTCCGATGGATATGCCACACATCTTTGATACATTGGACACCCATCGGATTGGGATCATGATGCTGGCTGCTTTTGCAACAACAGTTCCCCCTCCGTCCAAGGACTCGCCGAACCCTGCTGTCTGCCGTCCCGACTTCTCCCAGACCCATGGGTGGCTTCTCATGCTGGAGCCCCTGTTTTGGGTTCTCTCTGTCTCGAGGCTGCCGTGTCGACTTCACTCAGGCCCACGGGTGGCCTTATTCTGTTTCGTGGCTCCCTGTTGTTCCATGCTTCGTGCGACTTTTGGCCGTTTCAGACTTGGGCAGTTGGCCCTGTTGCTACCTGGAGCGCGCGCTGTCGTCTATCTCTCTATGAATTGCTAAATAGATACCAAACTTGCCAAAGGAGAAAAAAAGGAATGCATTCTCTATGCATTTCCCCACTTTTACGATGAGACTAAATACGAAAATGATTCATATATTTTGTTATCAGAACTAATTTTGCAGCTTCCTGGGTCCACTATGCTGTATTGTTGGTGATGAGAAACAACTCCCAGCACTGATCATTAGCAAGGTTTCAAAATCATCTTTAGATTGCTAAATAGCTGTGTACAAGTGTTGATTTATCTTAATAGTGCTTTCATTGGTACCACCATAAAGAAACTCCTTAACATTCAGTACAGAATGCATCCCTCCATAAGTTCATTTCCAAATAGGGAATTTTATGGAAATCAAATCATGGATGACCAAAATGTGAAAGAAAGAATCTACACGAGCCCCTTCGGTTCGTATTCTTGTAAATGTAAACAATGGTGAAGAGGAGTATGACAATAGGCATAGTGTGGAAAACATTGGGGAAGTCTCTTTTCTTTTAACTATGTTACTCTTTTTAATAAATATATGATTACTTTAAACAAATGTTTTGATTACCCGTTGATTTGTTTATATTTTTGTCAAAGTTATTTTTAGGTTACTTTTTTTCTATTAATTAAGTTACTTTATTTAATAAATTGAGTTAACATAAACAAATTTCTGGATAATATTTCTGGATTACCCGTTGTTATTATTTGGAATTAAGTTTTCCTTCTTGTAGTAATAGGCATTGAGTTTTTTAAGTTGATGTATACAACCCAAAATATCACATATCCTCTAAACATTTTCTATTTTCATTAACATTTTTTAGGTTACTCTTTTTTATTAATCGAGTTACTATTTTTAATAATTTGAGTTACTTTTTAATTTCATATATTCGGATTTTAGAAAATACTCCGGCGGCCTTGCACGACATACTTCGGACAGCGAACCATGGCGGTGGTGGTCGTCGCGAGTGTATTTTTGGAATCAAAGATGAAGACTAAGACAAAAAAAATTTAACCCATTTCAGGCTGGTAGAGGTTAACCGATTTCACCATAGTCACTCTCTTATTTTTAGTTATATTATTTTTAATTTAAATACTAATATATGGAATGGAGTTACATCCTTTATTAATTTAAAATAATCTTTTAACTAATGAATAAAAAATTATAATTTTTTTAAGTAAAATGTAGTAGTAAATGATAAAGAAAAAAAGTGATATTCATACAATTGAATTATTTAATTAACAATTCCTAGAGCATATAAATAATACTCTCTCCGTTGCAAGAATACTTGCAAATTTTTTATTTTGGTTCGTCTTGCACACCTTAAAAATGAAAACAATACACAATAATAATATCAATAATCTTACAATACTATAATATTACAAAAATACCATATTTTTACACACAATTTAGTTAAAGTCAATTATATCATACACTTTATTTTTTTCAATTACCCGAGGTACCCCTTTTATTTTTTACATCATTACAATAAAAAGTTACTCCCTCCGTTCCAAATTCAACTTCACGTTTACTATAAATATTAAGTTTAAGAAAAATCATTTTTAACTTACTTTTTAGGGGTAATATGATACTTTTGGGTAATAAAGTATATGATAAAGCACTACACCAAAAATGCTGATAGACATCAACAAATAGACATCGGTTATTCATAAAATACGATGTCTTTTCATAAAATACCGATGTCTTTTCCTAAACCGATGTCTATTAGCAAAAAATGTATGCTGATAGACATCGGTTTTCTAAGAAATTGCACTGAAAGACATCGGTTTTCACTAACCGATGTCTTTCAATCGATGTGTATTTATAACTCTTGAAAAAGACTTTGATAGACATCGGTTCTAAGAACCGATGTCTTTTTATCCGATGTTAATTCTCTGTTAGACATCGGTTACTAGGCACCGATGTATATTGTATGATGTCTATTAATATTTCTATTTCAAAAAAAAACAAAAAATTAATTTTAAAAAAATATTAATAAAAAATGTCTATAAACTGGAAACATTAAAAATCGATTTAGGTGTTTGATTAGGTGCAAATACTGTCTCCAATTTTGGCATATCCCAATCCTTAGAACCCTAATTCAAATAGGAACAGAGAAACCAAATTCGAAAAGAAAAGAAATCTGACGTGATACGTTAAGCAGCGGTCGTCTGCTTCGAAATCATCCACTGCTGGTCCCATCCACTCTGGCAAGTTCGTCGCCTGAAAATCGACAAGGGCGCTCTCTAGCCAAGGCGATTTGTGCTCGTCGCTGCCTGCTCCTGCTACGTGCGTCGCTAGCACTACCAGCACTGCGACCCTTTAGCTCCGCCAACACACGCTGCCCGCTCCCGCTTCATGCTGCGCCGCCCGCTTCCACTACGCCGACTGATAAACCAAGGGAGAAATTGATGAAACAACAACTTTCAAAGACCTTGACCTTAACTTTGCATTTCGGATCCAAGAAAATTAGTTCCAAGAACTTATCAAGTGCTTGTGGCTCCTAGGAACCCTAGATTTCTCTGTTTTGATGTTGGCTTTTTCCTAATAGGCTTAATCTTCTATATCAGGCAGATTGATCGAGATTGTGAGTTCTTAGAGGCTGACAAAATCATGGATTACAATCTCTTAGTAGGTCTTCATTTCCGTTATGATAGTACCAGAGACAAGATGGGATTGTCGCCTTTTCTATTACGTACAGTTCATTATTTATATCATGATAATTATATTGTTCTTGATAGATTATATTCGGGAGCTTGTATCTGTAATTTTTTTCTTCAGGGAAGAACGATTGATATCAAATGGAGAAGTTCATGCATAGATCTCGTTTCCTTGAAGCAGAATTACAAGACATGGACCAGGGTATAGCTAGAAGGTAAATTATGTTCTATTCAAGTGTTAAATTTTCCATTTAACTAAACATTGTATTTGAGTGGGTAGTTGAATAATTGGAAGAGCCTATGATGAGGTTTAGGCAATTTTATGAAGAGACAAGTGTTTGTGGGGTATGCTTTGATGCACAATGAATTAGTATATCTTTCCTGCTAGATTGTTTCTAATAAAAAATATATAAATTGTTCGCATATTTATTCTATTAGATTGAGACATAGAAATGGGAAAAATCTTCTATTTGTCATTGTATGAAGACTAGAAATGGTTATGGATTTCATTCATTTTTGTAGTAAAGAGAGAGATGAGGCCCCTGCATGATCTTATAAAAATATCCTATTGTTGTTTGATACGAAAAAATTCTACATTTGAAATAAAAAGTTATTGCTCTGTAGTCCTAATTATTATTGTTGGTACCAATTTTATTCAATATATTATGTTGCAGTTTAAAGCATTAATACTTATTCTTGTTGACCCCAGCCCTCTGGTCCCAACTTAATATTGCCATTGCTTCCTTTAGCTTGATAAGAACACATCATTCCTTTTTCATTATTTTATGTTGTAATATTATGCCTATGTATTTGTTGATTATTCACTGCCTTACTCATGCTCTATTATATTGCTTCATATACCAATTAATACACCACATTTCAGTTATTCATACTGCCTTTTCTTGAATTATTCTTAGGTGCTCCGCGTCATTGAAAAGATGATAGAACAAGCTTGGTGGCACCTTACAATGAGGTCAAAGCCTCACCTCTTTCTGTCATTTATGCGTGTATTTGCTGCAATGGTAGAGTATAGCAGCTGGTAAGTGTTTGTTCCGTATCTTATAGAATAATTTAATTTTGTTGTATGTTGATATTAACTTTAGGTTTAATTCAAAGTGCTCATGATTATAAGTATCATAACCAAATTTCATGACAGAGTGTTTGTTGTGACTCGTTCATGCCCTTTTCAGTTAAACCTGGTTATGTTTTTTGAAAATTGGGGAGATTATCAGCCTGCATGCCTCGATGTCTGGATTATCAGTGTCTGAGCCTCTTTTAAGTTTTCTCTATTTTAATCTTGTTTACATCTAAGTTGTTTCTGCTAGTTATTTGGCGTGATCGAATGTGACCTGATGGATGGACTGCTGTTTCTGCGGATGGCAAACGTAGTGCTCAATTTGAACATATGCTTCTTGTAAGAGTTCCTGTTATCTTAGTTCTGCTCAAACTGATCTATCAACATCCTCTGCCATTACCTTTTCATTATTACATGTGGCATATATGCTTTTGATTTGGTCCTTGCAAGGAATCTGTGATTAGTTCATTAATGCTAATTATATGAGAATTAATTTGCTACTATGATTATTCTCTTTGGTTAAAATATAGTAATTTGTGAAATCCACTGTTACACGATGATATAGGTGATGGATACAAGAATTGAAGTTCTTACAGGAAGGTTGCCCTCATCTCATAAAGCCTTTCCTTGGATAAATCCTAAGTCTTTAATGTGGCAATTCAAGACACATCTTCTTTGAGCATATTTTTACATCTTAATCCACACAAGTTGGGAAATCTAAGTTTTGTAGAGTGGCAAACTCTCTTATTAGTGGAACTAATATTATGGATGCTTTGATTTTGTCATCATTTGGAAAACTTTCAGCAAGTATACTCGTATACTAAAATATTTTTGGGCAGATTATAAAACATTTCATTAATTAAAATTTTTTGTAACAGACTCTAAAAAAGTTGTTATGCGAGTTTTAGGGTTCAAGGTTTAGAATTTTAGGATTTTGTCATTTGGAAAACTTTCAACATTTATATTTATACACTATAATATTTCTGGGCAGATTCTAATTTTTCAATGATGAATTTTCAGGAAGTGACTAAAAAAGTTCTCATATGTGGTACTTGGTGGCTTGGCAGTACAACGTCTACTTTTTGGATACTTAGAGTTTCTACACTGATGTTTCAAAGGTCAGTTTTTGTATTTGATAATAATTATTATGCTTGTGCTCCTCCTGGTTTAAATGGTTCAAGAAAATTTGACTGCAATCGCAATTGTATTATTCAAAATTTGAATGGGATGGCTAATAATGTAAATGGAAATAAATTTTCTAAAGCCAGAACCTGTGAGGACCTATAATTTATTGTTTGAATAATTTTCTAGGTTACAACTTACATGAGTTATATTACAGTAGTTACATAGTCAATTTAAGTAGTTTGAAAGTAGAAAAGGTTGAGTATTGCACTAAATTTAGCAGGACATTATTGCAACAATCCCTATGTGTTTGAAGTCTGTTAGATAATTTTTATGTTAAAAATAGTGAATTCAATTATTAAAATAACATGAAAAACTTAAGTCATCCTAGGCATTTGTGGTAGAAAAAGTAACATTTTTTCTTGGGTGTTTGTTCCTTTTAACCACTGTAAAATTCATAACGATTAGGTTGTGAAGGTTAGGATACTTCTGCTCTCAATTTTATTCTGACATTGAATCTTATTTTTTTCTTAAACTTTCTGTAATCACATTCTAAGTTTTAATGGCTTCTCAACGCAGCTATCCCGAGGTCATTGAGGAGGATATAATTAGAACTTACTGAATTGAACATAGCATGCTTGTGCATATAATTAGAAAAGAATATCATGAAGAATGTCTTTAAGAGAAAATTATCTTATGCTATCAAGTTCTAAATGAAATAAATTATTTAACTACACAATTCTTTTTTACTCCTACGTCTATTATATAACTACATGCATCTTTGCAGGTAACTAATATCCAAAGGCCTACCTTTTTTTTTTCTTTTCTTCTTACTAACTTACCTTTATTTCTAAACTAATTTTATCCTTAATTCCTTCATTACCACTTAACGCCCTTTCAGTTCAATCCTACAATACAAATTAAACCACCTTTATATAATTAATTAATTAACTATTGTATTGTATTGTATAGGTTGGTCACTGATATTCCTGCTACAGCTGGAGCAACACTTGGTAAACTTTATTTTACTCCTATATTACTAAACAAACATCCATCCATTCTCACTCATTCATTAACATGTTTACTTTCAATAGGCCAGGTAATTAGACATATTTATTGAACAAGAAATATTAATGTGAGTTCATTTGTATATACTCGCTTTTTGTTTCTTTCTCTTGCCAATTTATTTCTATTTTGATCCCAATATGATTGCCAATTAGTAACGAGATTTGTCGAATGCTAGGTAGCATAATTGTTATATGTGGGATTCATCATGTCATTATTAGCTACTTAGTGTATATGAACATAGGTAATACACTGATTCCCTACTTATGTCAGTGTATTAGTGTATTATACATTAACTATAATCATCAAAATACACTAGAAGATGCTATATTAGAACATAGGTATTATTATCTTTAGTTAGGAGTTTATCATTTGGTACTTTATTTGCTTTTCCACTTTTTGTTTAATATTTGGTTAATTTATTTAATTTTTGTTTTATCTTAGGTAATTGCATTGAGCCGACAAGAAGATAAAGATATATTATACATAATGCAAGATAAGAAGATAAAGTAGTTATATAAGGCAAGAAAATACTTAATGTATTATTCTCCTCAATGAGGTTATAACTTATAAATTTAGGTTTTATTCATGTAAAATTAAAGTTTGGATGTACTATTTGTTAGGATATTCTTGTACTTTAGATTTAGATGATGATTTTCTCTGTATTTGAAATTCTTGTAAAAAATACATTAAGTTTCATAGCATAATTGTGTTTAATATTAATTTAGAAACATTATAAATTTATGTATAAAACTAAATAATAATAATAATATAAAAGACATCATTTAAAAACTGATGTCTATTGTTGTGAAACTGATGTCTATGCTAGGAAAGACATCGATGGAAAAACGATGTCAAATAGGTGTCAACCGATGTATTTAAGTGGATAGACATCGGTTTAATGTATCTTCATCGATGTCTTAGTTGAGAAAGACATCAGTTGATTACCGATGCCTTTTGGTTCCATCCGATGTGTTTTCTTAGAAAGACATCGGTTGATAAACGATGTCTAATAATGCCAACCGATGTCTTTCAATAGAGATGTCGAAAGACATCGGTGAATAAGTGTGCCAATCGGAAAGACATCGGTGAATAACCGATGTCAAATAATTCAACCGATGTCTATACAAAGGAAAAGACATCGGCTAAAAACCGATGTCTTTCAGCGCCTACTTTCAACATCACAGGCTTCAACATCGGTTGGCTGGTGAAATAGACATCGGTTTTTAGCCGATGTCTATCAGCATTTTTGGTGTAGTGAAGTATGCTATGTGTATTAAAAAGGTGATGACAAATTTAAAATTAAAGTATATTAGAGGGATATTAATTAGTTGCTCTTTCCTTTATAGGTAAAGGAAATGTGGGTTCGATTTTGTCTATTAAGATTGTTTTGGATGAATATGGTGCTATTTTTAGTCAGGTTTTCAAACCTGCTATGTCCTCTGCTTTTTACGGGAAACACACTAACCACTACACCAAGAGACGTGCTCGGTTGACTCTTGACTTTCGTGATGGTGTTTATCCCTTCAGGTATCTAGGAGTTCCAATTTTCAAGGGAGCTTCTAAAATCTTCTATTTTCAAGAATCTATTGATAATATTAATAATAAATTCAATAAGTGGAAGGGGGAGAGCCTTTCTATGTCTGGCAGAATATGCTTGGTCAATTCTGTTATAGTTTCTTCTGCTGTTCTTATAATAATGATGTACAAGTGACCAAGAACACAGCTAAAGAAACTTGAAATGGCTATGAGAAATTTCATCTGGTTTGGTAGCACCACCAAGAGACACTACTTCAGTGTCAGCTGGATTAAAGTTTGATAACATGTTAAAGAAGGGGGTTTTGGTGTGAACTCTCTCCGTATTGCTAATAAGTCCTTCCACATGAAGCTTGCTTGGGATATTCTTGATCACAACTCTTCCTTGGATGTTATCCGTGGTAGATGGTTTAGAGATGGACAGCCCAATGCTTATCAGCTGCTTTCTTCTATTCGAGGAGGATGCCTTCCTCATATCCGTTGACTCAGGATGAAGTATGGGTGATGGGTTACCATTCCTCTGTTTGCTTCTAGTTAGATAATTGGATTGGCGCTCCTATTGCTGACATTATTGGGATTCTTATGGAGTACAGGCATCACTTCATGCAGAAGATATCTGATTACTATAATGATGTATGGAATATCACTGAGGAATTCAATTATGCCTATCTTGATATTGTGTATTCCATGCTTTTGGTTCATATTTCCTAAAATCTCTCTGATACCAGATGTTGGGGCTTTTCAACACAAAATCCAGAATATTCTGATGCAATGCAAGTATTAATCATCATTAGTTAAAAGTTAAAATAGTAGATAGCCTAGGGTAAGTACATACATGTGAAACACGAAACCTTCTCCCATTTTCTCTTTAATGAGTTGCCTCTTTCTTTGCGCTTACTTCCACACCTAAACACAACTCAATCAACTCAACCATATTATTAATCAAATAACATCACAAATCACAAATATACTCTTATCACTTGGCTCTTTACCCTAAAATGACACATTCCTCTTCAACTATGGATGCATAAAACAAAATGATGAATTATCAATCTTCCCACTATGCGTGTGTGTATATCTATAATAATGAAAACTCTCACAATCATTGCATCAAATTTTTTGATAACGGTAATGTTCTAATTTATAACAAGTATTCATTTTTAAGGGAAATGAATTAATTATATCATCAATGAAAAATAAAAAGGAAAAAAGAAAAATCATATCGAGGATAATAATATACTAACATAAATAAAGCCAAAACGAAAATATATTGGATAAAAATGCTTTATATTTTTTGGTCTAAAATAATATACACGCCTATTTCGATTAAACATTTAAGGAGATTTGTCATAATTATATGCATAAGTTAGAATACTCAAATATGGGTCTGGATCTTTTGTGCCACTTTGGTGTGACATTGTGTTACTCCATTAAATGAGTGACACGTAGGAGAGATGAGAGATATTATACCCTAATCAATAAACCCTTAGGGGTAAGGATTTATTCAACCTGACACGTATCATTCTATTAAGAGATGTTACAGGAGATGTCACACCAAAATGTCACAGACATCCCGTGCCCTCAAATATGCGGTGAAAAAATTACTCCCTTTATGCCAAATTCATTTTCATGTGGACTGTTTGCACGTATTAAAAGTCACTTTTTGACTTACTTTTAGGGTAGTTTGATATTTTTTGTAATAAATAAATGATAAATTATGTAATTATGTGTTAAAATTAAATGTAATGACAAATTTGAAATTAAAGTTTGTTAAGAGATATTAATTAATTTTTTTTTCCTTTAATGGAAGTGCGAAGTTGAAATACGGACGAACCAAAATGGAAAATATGAAGTTGAGGTTCAGACGGAGAGAGTATATTTAACCCCCTAGGAATTAAGATTTAAGGTTAGATTTAAAAATACAATTGTAATTTCATCCTTGTAATTTAGGATATATTTACTCCAATGGTTTATGGTTATTTTTACGGGTATAATTGTAATTTTACTTTTTGGGTTTAGAGGATATATCACCTTAGGGTTTAGGATATAATGATCTTTTAAATATAAATTAAAAAACACCTAATAAAAAAATTAATCAAAGTAGGACCATAAATTAATTAATTAGATTATTAATTAATTGGAGGGGGTGGGATCACAACTTACATAAATATACAAATATAGTGGTAGAGAATGTTCTATTATTATTATTATCATCATGATTTATTATATAATTAATGCATCAATCATAGCGTTAATCCTCGTGATATAAATTTCCCTCAAATATGCATTTTTATATTTGGAATTAAATAATTTTACTCCAATTAGGTTTTAAATTTAATTTAATTTATATGCCGTATTATAATTTATTTATACAGGGTAATAATTCCAATTTCATGACTTATGGCTTTTTTAATATTAATTAATTTTCCCCAGTATGAGTATTAAAAAAAATTAAATTTATTTTTTATATAAATTTTATATCTACTCTTTCAAAACCTAACCTATATGATAATATAAATTAGCTACGCATAAAACCTGTTTAATTGTGGATATCCAGATACCCTGGGTACAGAGCCTCATTGAAATCACAAGCCAATGGAATGTGGAGGTCATACCTCACCACCATGAATCAGGCTGATAGTGTTTAAGCTTCAAAATGAAGCAGATGTTGAACGTGTGTTACGAGGAGGATCATATGGAGCAAATGGGAGGTACCTTATGATCAAGAGACTCCCCCGTAATTTCAAATTTAGCCATGAAGGAATCTCGCAGGTCCCGTGTGGGTAAAGTTTCCTTCTCTCCCCCTAGAAAGGTGGACAGCCGAACACCTCAGTTCATTGGCATAAGCTATTGGAGTTCCACTTGCAATGGATGAGGTGACGGTGTCCCCGTGGCCGGATCTCATTTGTCAGAGTACTGATTGAACTGGATACAACAAAACCACTACCAGATACAATTGCGGTGGAAACGGAATGGGTTCCTTTGATCAAAGGGTCGTGTATGATTTCGTGCCCAAATATTGTTCCCACTGCAATTCTCTTAGTCATACGATTGACACATGCACCCTGCTTATGAGGGACGAGGATCCCTACTGTATCCCAGGTGAGACAAGAACCCAATTTACTATTGTCAGAAGGAAGCGCAACAGGAAGAAGAGAGCCACGGGAGACGCTGAGTGCTCCAAAGCAAGAGACGTGTCAACTACGGATGCTGAGGATTGGAGGCACCGAGGTAACAGGAATGGAAGTGAGCTACCTGAAACAGCTACAACTAACAAAGGAAAAGGTAAGGAAGTGGTGGAAGAGTACCCCTCTATGAACAACTCTAAGCACCGACCGGAATCCGATGACCTGCTATCATCGGAGGATCAGTCCACATGAGTTTACTCTCTTGGAATGTTCGTGGGTTAGGAGGCACCACAACCCACAAATAGTTGCTTAGTTTGGTGCAAGACAGAGACGTTATAGTGGACGCTCTACTCGAGACGAGGCTGAGGCAAGCCAAACTCGAAGAAATTGTTAAGAGGAAGTTAGAAAGTTGGTCGTTTGTGCATAATTGTAACCTAGATCCACGAGGGAGGATCTTAGTCATTTGGAATGATAGTCGAATATCCCTTGGGGAGATAGTGATGCATGAACAAAGTGTAACTGCTACAGCTACATGCCCGTTTCATCTATGAAGTTTCGTATGTCGTTTGTTTATGCCTCTAACTCGTATATTGATAGAAGGAAACTGTGGGCACATTTGGAAGATACTTTCCATCAAAACCGACTTACATGGTTGGTAGTTGGGGACTTTAATACTACGCTTACTCAAGATGAGAGATCCAATTCAAATGCAAACCAAGGCATGCACGAATTTTTCGACACATGCTCAGTGCTCGGCCTTCAAGATGCAGCATCAAAAGGATGTTTTTACACATGGTCAAATGGTACCTATTGGAGCAAATTGGATAGGGTAATGAGTTGTCAGTTATAGAGGAGCAATGGATGGCATTTGGAAACATAATTGCTCCCCCAGGGAACAGCTTCAGATCATTGTCCTGTAATCACCTCTTTCATCTCTGTGGACACAAACATAGTGAAGCCTTTTGGGTTCCTAAATATGTGGCTAGAGCATGAAAATTTTACCCAACTAGTTGGGAGCCACTAGAGTCAACAAGTCAGAGGGACGAAGCAATATGTACTGGCTCAGAAGCTCAAGAATTTGAAACCTCAACTTAGAATGCTAAACAAGAAATACTTCATGCATCTATCAGAGAGACTGAAAAGAGCTAGGATGGAATTGGATAATATCCAATTGGAATGCATGACAGCCACCCAAGATACAAGAATGTGGGAGAAGATGAAACAGAAAATGGGGGAAGTGAATACACTGGAACATTATGAATCCGCATTTATTCAGCAGCTGATGAAGAATAAGTACATCCGGTCCCAGGATAAAAACACCAATTACTTCCATTCAATGATCAAAAGAAATAGCAAGAGGAATTTTATCACAGCTTGTACAATGAAAATGGTCCCTCGACGAGCAGAGCAGATATGGTTGACAAACTCCTAAATTACTATATAGACCTGCTAGGTAACGAGGGAGATGCTAATGGGATAGTAAGTACGAAGATTGTTGAAATGGGACCTGTGCTTAGTCTAGAAGCAGCAACAACTCTTGTCCAACAAGTCACGGATGCTGACATTTATCGAGTTCTTAAAAGTATTGATAAAAATAAGACAACGGGACCAGATGGATATACAACAGGATTCTTCGTGCATGCATGGGATACAGTGGGAGCCGATATCACTAAAGCAGTTCATGAGTTCTTCAGACACGGCAAACTATTGAAACAGTGTACAAAATCATTTCCAAAATAATTGCTAGCAGATTGAAATAGTGCCTCCCGGATATAATTGATGAAGCACAATCTGGGTTTGTATAGGGGAGAAAGATGAAGGGTAGTATCATGTTAGCTCAGGAGCTTTTTCTAAGGTATGGATGTAAGGCTACGAATATATCTCCAAGGATAGCATTGAAAGTGGACATCAAGAAAGCTTATGACACTGTGAACTGGGAATTTCTTACTTACATAATGTTGGAGCTACAGTTCCCACAACTGTTTGTGAACTGGGTCACACAGTGTATCTCCACTCCATCATACTCCCTTATCATTAACGGTAAGCTTGAGTGTTTTTTCTCAGGAAAAACGGGTCTGAGGCAGGGAGATCCATGTCATCTCTGCTTTTCGTCACTTGTATGGAGTATATGTCTAGATTGATAAAAAAAGAGACCGTGGATGGCAATCTGAAGTACCACTCTAAGTTCTATGCGCGAAATAAGATCACCCACCTCGCATTTGCAGATGATTTGCTAATTGTAGCTCATAGAGATAGAAGATTTGATGAGGCAGTAAACAGAGTACTAGATATCGTTGAGGAAACCTCAGGATTTAGAGTCAATTCGCAGAAATCTAGCCTCTTTACAGTTGGGCTTCCTGGTACAACCCTCAACACAATCAGAGAAGCTCTCCCCTACTCGTTAGCAGAACTCCATATTTGGTACTTGGGTATTCCGATGAACAGTAGAAGGCAATCAGCAGAGCATTTTAACCCCCTAGTAGAAGCAGTAACAGATTACCTCTCTAAGTGGTCATCCAAGTTACTGTCATTTACGGGACGGTTGGAGGTGTTGGCAATAGGGGTATATGGAATTCTAACCTTCTGGTTTTCTATGATTAGTGTTCCTGTAGTAGTCTTGAGCAGAGTTGAAAGGATCATCAGACACTTCATATGGGGATCTAAGCACAGCTTAGTAGCCTGGAGAGACATCACACAAGAGAAGGGAGGCCTTGGACTTCGAGACCTGAAGAGATTGAATAGAGCTCAATTAGCAACGGCTGCATGGGACATATTTAACAAAGCAGACTCCCTATGGATAAGGTGGATTCACTCTGTATACATCAAGAGTAATCCAATGGCTTCATACACTCTAAGACAGCATGCCTCGTACAATTGGATAATGGTTCTAAGAGTCAGAGACAGGATATTAGAAGGTGTAATGGATGGAGAGAAGATAACAGAGTGGGAGAACAGATTGAAAGCCTGTGTAGTGCAAGGAAAATTCCGAAGTGGAATCATGTATGAGGCTTTAAGCAAAGAAGAAGAAAATCCAAAGTCATTTGTGTTTAAAAACATATGGAACAAAGCCATTATGAAGAAGCATAGCTTCCGGCTTTGGTTGCTGCATAGACAAAGACTCTTGACCAAGGATAGATTGTGGGGAGAGCTGGAGGAGAAGCAATGTGGGTTTTGTGTGGGGGAATTGGAAACCCAAACTCATCTGTTTTTCGAGTCCAGGTTTACTAAGCTTATTTGGGAACGTATCAAAACCCGAATAGGACTTAATGTAAACCCTAGATCTGTAGCTGACGCACTCAGGAAATTTTTCAGACACACGCTGAAGAAAAAAAAGGAAAGGAACCTATTCTTGATTACGTTGGCGGTTTTCGTCAATTAGATTTGGATGGAGAGAAACAAGAAACTATTTGGTGAACGAATGAGGAGTTACATAGACGTGGTAGATAGCATGGAATACAATATTGTAAATTTGTTCTCGAATTACAGCTCTAGTACTAGATTATCTTGCCTGGGAAGAATCAGATGTTTTTCTTCACTTGTTAGGCAAAGGCGTAAGCATTTGTAACCGATGATTGTGAAATATAATTTACCATTTTCAGTAAAACCTATTTAATTGAATAGCTCAATATAGTTAGAAAGTAAAACCATGTGATCTCATTTTCACTTTTACAAGCATTTTGTAAATTATGAACAATCATTTTAAAAATATTCAATAATTTATTTATTTATTCATTTAAAATTTATCATGGTCTTCCTTTTCGAACATTTCTTTTATTATTGATTTTGTCTACTAGATAAATAGAAAAACAATTTTTAAATGAAATTTCAAATAATTTGTAACAGTATAGAAAATTTAAAAACTATATCTATATTTTCCCAATATATATGTGAGTATATCTTTTCTATTGCGAACATTTATATATACTAGTTAATAATCTAAAGATAGACAACAAACAATAAAATACTAATTTTGTGATTAAGTTATCAAGATGTTGTTAACGAGATATTTTAATCAAATTTTGAAAAGTTAGTATTTGAAGATTGCTTTCATTAATCCAAATCCAAATCAATTAAAAGTACTCTCTCTTTCTTTGAGTTCTTAAACACAAAAATTCCACAGAGCAGCCAACAAATTTGATGCTCGAGAAAATGACTATCGAAATGTAGAGCATCAAATACTATGAGCAACAATGAATTTATCTTTCTAATTTCGATCGTCAATAATATATCAAAGAAATAAATTCAAGTGTACAAAACAGAAGCATCTAGTTATTTATCTCAATTCAAGAAAGTGGAACTCTTTCATATGCATATTATGAATATACTAATCATGTAAACTTCATTTTCAACCTTTTGAACTCGACAATTTGCTGCATGTCAAAATGTTATTGCTTAGACAAACATATATGTGACAGAGAGGTAAAAGTATGGTGCTTTTAAAGTTAAAAGAATGCATGTAAATAATTGATTGATTATGCTCACATGTCAAGAGACATCATCTCATTAGCCAAAGGCTCCATTGCATTCGCGTTCTTCTTCTCAATCCTGATGTAAGAGACCATAATAAAATTGATTCATCTTAATAAAAAAAATTTCAAGTTTTTAACAATACTTATCCAAAAACGCTTAGTCTCTCTTGCAAAAAAAACCATGAAGAAAAATATTACTCCCTCCGTCCCGAAGAAGTTGGTATATTTTTTTTTTGGCACGGAGATTAAGGAGTATAATAATTTAATGTAAAATGAAGTAAAGTGAAGTGAGAGAAATAATATTTAATGTGTGGTGGGTAGTTGTATTAGAGGTGATATGTGGGGCGCATGAGAATAGATTAATTGTTTTTGTGTGGGTCCCATGTATTAAAAAGGAAATGTGTTAACTTTAATGGGACAAACCAAAAAGGAAAGTGTGTCAACTTCTATGCGATGGAGGAAGTATATCATATATAGATGTAGTTTATTATGGAGTAACTACTTACCTTTCAAGAGCGAGAGTTGGGGAATCATCCATTTTAGATAAGGTCTTCTCCTTACAATCTTGGTCTTCACTAACTTGAGTTTTCTTCCTAAGCTTGCGCTTATCATTTCCAAGAATGTCTTATCCATCATTACTTGTAAAACAATTGAAATATGCATTACATAGGGATCATTAAAAATGAATGAGTTGAGTAGGCTTGGCTATATTAAAATTAAAATGAAGTAAAGATGCGGCATGCATATACGTGGACACTGGACTGTAGAGAATTTTGTACCGCATCATTGTCATCGTCAATGAAGTTGTCCTCATACGTCTCATCATCGTTCCTATAACTGTATTCATCAGTGTGTTGAATATCCCCTCCACATGGTTCCCCATTGAGGGCGGGCTTGTAGTAGCCGGTGAGAAAGATTGAGGAGCCACCAACCATGGAGAAGATGAGATTGTCTGCTTGTCGAACTCCACATCCAAGGAGCAGGACTTAGTAACGTTGGGGAGCAGTACACACAGAGTAATCGGGCATTTATTTTCCACGCTGCATTGCATGCTTATCCTCGTGGGACAACACCAGAATATCCTGATGTATTAATCTATCAGTAGTTAAAAGTTATTGTAGTAGATATTTTAGGGTAAGTACATACATGTGAAACACGAAGCCTTCTCCCATTTTCTCTTGAACGAGTTGCCGCTTTCTCCGCACTTATTTCTACACCTAAACACAACACAATCAACTCAATCATATTATTAGTCAAATCGCATCACAAATCACAATAATACTCCATCACTTGGCTCCTTGCCCTAAAAGGACATATTCCTCCTAACCTATGGATGTATAAAATAAAACGATGTAATATCACTATTCCCACTATGCGTGTGTATATATATAGTATATGAAAACAGTCATAGTCATCACATCAAATTTTTTTACAACGGTAATGTTCATATTTATAACAAGTTTTTATTTTTAAGGGAAATGAATTAATTATATCATCAATCAAACATAAAAGGAAAAAAAAATCACATCAAGGATAATAATATCCTAACATAAATAAAGCCAAAACGAAAATATATTGGATAAAAAAACTTTATATTTTTTGGTCAAAAATAATATACACGCCCATTTAGATCAAATATTTAATGGGATTTGGTGGTAATTATATACACAAGTTAGAATACCCAATTATGCGGTTAAAAAAATTAATCCCTTCATCTCAAAATCATTTTCACTGGTACTGTTTGCACGGATTAAAAATCACTTTTTGACTTTTTTGGGATAGTTTGATAGTTTTTATTAATAAATAAATGATATAGTATGTAATTATATGTGTTAAAATTAAATGTGATGAAAAATTTGATATTAAAGTGTTTTAAGGGATATTAATTACTCCCTCCATCCCATAATACTTTTTATGTTTATTACTCTACGTTGTTTGAGAAAAGTAGCACTTTTTGACCAACTTTATCTACTTTAAAGGGTATTGTAATATTTTTATTTAATAAAAGAGTATAAAGTAATGAAATGTGTGTGAAAAATGAGAGACAAATTTGAAATTAAAGTAACTTTTGAGGTTGTTAGATAAAATGATGTTTCCTTTTTTTGGATGTGAAATGTTTTGTGGGACAAACAAATGAGAAAAGTGTAGAAGGTTTTATGGGACGGAGGGAGTAATATTTTTTTCTTTAATAGAAGTGTGAAGTTGAAATTGAGACGGGCAAAACGGAAAGTGTAAAGTAAAGGTTGAGATGAAGAGAGTATATTTTCCCCATTTCATCCTTGTGGTACTGGTATAGGGTATATTTACTCCTATAATTTATGGTTTAGGGTTATTTTTAGGGGTATAATTATAATTTTACCCATGTGGTTTAAAGGATATATCACCTTGGATATAGGGTTTTAGGATATAATGATTTTTAAATATAAAAACACCTAAAATTGAATAGATTATTAATTAATTTGGGGGGGGGGGGGGGGGGGGGGGGAGGGGGTGAGATCACAGCTTATACAAATATACAAATAAAGAAGTAGAGAATGTAACATTTTATTATATAATTAATGCATCAATCATAGCATCAATTCTATTCAATTTATATGCGATAAATTTCACTTAAATATGCATTTTTATAATTGGAATTAAATTATTTATGGTAATTATATACTCCAATTACTAGGTTTAATTTTAATTTAATTTATATATTGTATTATACTTCCTCTGTCCCAAAATTTTTTTCACACTTCCTTTGTAAATTACAAAGAAAGTGTGCAAAAAATTCCGGGACGGAGGGAGTAATTAATTTATGCATGGTAATAATTCCGATTTTATAATTTATAACTTTTTTTAATATTAATTTCCCTTATGTATGTATTAAAAAATATTAAATTTATTTTTTACATGAACTTTAAATCTACCCTTCCAAATTAACAAATATAAATATCAATATTAAATATATTAAATCTACTTAATCCAAAAATAACTTAACATATATAATAATATTGATTTGTTTAGCATATAACCTGTTTATTGAATAGCTCAATATAGAAAGAAAGTAAAATCAGGTGATTATGTACAATAATTTTAAAAACATTCATTAATTTATTTATTTTTTCAATTAAAATACATCATGGTCTTCCTTTTGACAAAGACGGGTTATTTATAAGACGGGTCAATCCATCACTAAAGTATGTTTATTGTATAGATAAAATATATTTAATGATTTTTAAAGTATGTATTCTAAAGTATACTTGATTATGCATAAAAATATGATTTAATGTGTTATAATATGATTTATTATTAACATACTTTAACTACAAATAAGCATACTTTAGTGATGAGTCTACCCGTCTCACAACAGAGTGCCTATTTCTTTTATTATAAATTTTATCTACTAGATAAATAGATAAACAATTTTTAATTGATATTTCATATAATTTGTAACAATATGGAAATTTAAAAAACTATATCTATGTTTTCACAATATATATGTATTAGTAGATTGCTTTCATTCATTCAAATCCAAATCAATTAAAAATACTCTCTTTCTTTGGGTTCTTGATAGGCGTTTTCTCAACACACAATTAATTCTCAAGTATGAAGGATATCAATTGTAGTTTCAAAGGTGACCAAGTTATATCGAACCCAAGGGACAGATAAATATCAATATAATAATGTTCTAGTAAATTATGATTATGTTGGAAAATATAATGGTTGTGATATTAAGTAACAACTAATAATTAAAATAACAAGTAAAAATAACAAGAAGAAGAGATAGTAGGTTGTGATCAAGTAAGATGATAGGTTGTTCGTCAGGTCATCGAGTTCCACTTATTAATTCATACTTTTGTGTGACGGTGTCCGACTCTGCCTTGTGGTTTATGGATGCATCACTAAACCATGCAAATCTACTCTATAGACACAAGTAAATATGCGTATGACACGTGTGAATATCCTCAGAGCAAGATGTATACTTTACCCCCCTTTTTAGGTACTATCATAATCAATTATTTCTCGTGCACTTAGTACTCTAACCCGATTTATCTCTCTTTATAGGTACTATAAAGTTATACTCTTTACCCTACTTATTAACCCGAATATGATTAAATTAACAAGTATTCATATAAGATAGTTCTAATAAGACTTCGGAATCCCTTCACTTATAATTATAACATAAAACCCTACTCAGCAGTGAACGCACTCAACCAATAATCGAGTTATGTATTCAGAATCTACACAACAATTATTGATGCACAAAACGACCGTGAGTATGGATTAAAAACGCGCAATCTTATATAAAATAAATCACAAGTAGTGTTGTACGGAGTTTACACACGAAAGACAAATTAACTCATGAAACCTTCATAACCCTAGAACTGCCGAAGCGGCTATAGCTCATGATTGATCTAGGAACAATCATGGTTAGTTGGATCGATCTTACTTGAATCTCCAGCGGAACTCTATCACAGCCCCTCTGGATGATGGAAGATCGCTCTCCTCCCAACTTTACATCTCCACGAATTGGTTCTTCAATGTATTCCAATCTATTTCTCCTATAATGCTGCATAAGCCTTCTTTTATACTTGTAATCACGTCTACTGGGCTTGGCATGGGCTTTTTAAGTGATCACACGCATTGATGGTGTAAAAATATGGATATGGTAAGTTCCCGAGCATCGATTCGAACTCAACAACAGGTCGAATTGACCATCATAAGTCGAATTGGAAGTCGAATCAGCCTACTGTAAGTCCCAGGCATTCGATTCGATCAACTGCCCTGGTCGAATCGACGCGACGAGGTCGAATCGGCATCCCAGCCAATCGATTCGACCTCGATTTGACCTAATGCCCAGGTCGAATCCCCCTGTCGTGGTCGAATCTACCTTCTGTACAAGTTGTGTCACCAAATCGACCTGAAGGGCAAGTCGAATTGACCTCCTTCAGGTCGAATCGAACTCTTACTTTGCCCAAACGGATGGCTTCGACTTCCTTTCTTCCGTATTCAACACTTCCACTCCGATTTCTTTCAAAAAACTACTCAAATAGCTCCATCAACACTTGATTCATGCATTTTCATAATATTTATCGGTTTTCAATCGATTTCATCCTTCAAACACTCCATAATAGCACAAATCCAGGCGCAAGATTCGTGAATTTACACACTCATCAGTTCTTAAACGCAAAAATTCCACAGAGCAGCCAACATATTTGATATTCGAGAAAATGACTATGGAAATTTAGAGCAGCAAATACCATGAGCAACAATGAATTTATCTTTCTAATTTCGATTGTCAATAATATATCAAAGAAATAAATCCAAGTGTACAAAATAGGAGCATCTAGTTATTAATTTCAATTCAAGATAATTCATATGCGCATTATTAATATACTAATCGTGGTAAACTTCATTTTCAACCTTTTGAACTCGACAAGTTGCTGCATGTTAGAATGTTATGGCTTAGACAAACATATTGATGAGAGTATAAATTAACGTATTTTAACCTCTGATTTCTGTGATAATGATGTGTGATTTGATCTTAAGTCAAGATAAATCTAGATATATAGTGGAAAGTCACGAATCAGGTGCGTTTTAGGCCGTTTGAGTGGATTTTTGAAGGAAAACAGGACAGAAGTGCACCGAATCGGAAGAGGGGCATGAAATTGCCTGGTTCGACCAGAACACGAGTGGTTCGATCACTGGTTCGGGTCAAACCAGCAACCTGAAAATTTGTTACAGCATGGTTCGACCACGACAATATGGTTCGACTAGGCATGATGGTCGAACCGTGGTCGAACCAAAGCCTGAAGTTTTGTAGTATGGTTTAACTGATGGTTTGAGTCGAATGACCACCTACAGGTTTGTTAAAGGCCGATTCGACCAAGGCATGATTGAAGTCGTTTTCTATATTTTTACACCTTCAGTACATGTTTTCGCTAAAAAATCCCATTAGAGGTCCATTGGAGAAGCTAAAAGTATAAAAAGAAGACCCTACGCAGCGGAGAGGGACACCATTCACCACCTTCATTCTACACAACATCCAAAACTCTACACCATCCTACGAAGCTGTGAAGAGAGATTTGTCTGTTGAATCAAGTGAGAACCAAGTGAAGATTCAAGACGGAGAGATACGCGACGGCGCCCGCATCTAGGGTTTACTTTTTCTTAATTTATGTTGTAATTTTCAAGACTATGGGTAAGATCTATCCAACCACCATGATTGTTCTTCGATCAATCATGGGCTAGAGCCGCTTTGATATTTTTAGGGTTTATGAAGATTTTATGAGTTAATTGAACTTCCGTGTGTATACTCCGTACAACACTACTTGTTTATTTTATGTAAGACTATGCCTTTTTAATTCACACTCAGAGTTGTTTTGTGCATCATTAATTGTTATGTAGAGTTTGAATACATATCTTGATTATTGATTGAGTGCGTTCACTGCTGAGTAGGATTACATGTTATGATTCTAAGTGAGGTGACTCCGAAGTCTCATTAGAACTATCTTATATAAATACTTGTTAATTGAATCTGATTCGGGTTATTAGGTAGGAAAAAGAGAATAATTTCATAGTACATATAAAAGGAGATCATATCGGGTTAGAGTACTAAGTGCACGGGAAATAATTGATACTGATAGTACCTAGAAAGGGGGGTGAGTTATATCTATTGCTCCAAGGATATTCACACGTGTCACATGCTTATTTACTTGTATCTATAGAGTAGATTTGCATGGTTTAGTGATGTGTCCATACTCCACAAGGCAGAGTCAGACATTGATACGTGGAAGAAAAGTTAATGAGTAAAACTGGATGGCCCGAAGAACTACCTAATTCTCACTTATTCACTTTCGTTTAATCTCTACTACTTCTTTATTTTAATTGCTATTTTAATTATTTGTTTATTAGTTACTTAAATTATCACAACTATATTGCAAACCTAGTCTTAATAAGTTAGATTATAATTAAATTGATAATAATACGTCCTTTGGGTTCGATAATCACTTGGTCGCTTATCAATGCTACAATAGCATCCTTCATACTTGGGGATTAATATTGTGTGTTGAGAAAACGTCCATCACATATAAATGAGAGAAGAGATAAAAATATGGTGCTTTTGAAGTTATAAGAATGCATGTAAATAATTGATTGATGATGCTCAAATGTCAAGAGACATCATCTCATTTGCTAGAAGCTCCATTGCATTCATGTTCTTCTTCTTAACCCTAATTTAAGAGACCATAATAAAGTTATTCATCTTAATAAAAAGAAAATCCAAGTTTTTAACAATACATGATCAAAAAACACTTCAAGATCGAGAGTTGGGGAGTCATCCATTTTAGATAAGGTCTTCTCCTTGCAATCTTGGTCTTCACTAAATTGAGTTTTCTTTCTAAGCTTGCGCTTATCATTTCCAAAAATGTCTTCATCCATTACTTGTAAAGTATATTTCAATTATATTTCATATGGATCATTAAAAATGAATGAGTTGAGTAGGCCTGGTTATTTTAAAATTAAAATGAAGTAAAGATGCGGCATGACATATACCACCACTAGACTGTAGAGATTATTGTACAACATCATCGTCATCGTCGATGATGTTGTCCTCAGAGGCATTATCATCGTTCCGATCACTAGAGTCCTCAGTGTGCTAAATATCCCCTCAACATGGATCCCCATCAAGGGCGGGCTTGAAGTAGTCGGTGAGAAAGATAGAGGAGCCGCCAACCATGGAGAAGATGACGTCGTCCGCCTCTTCGAACTCCACATCCAAGGAGTAGGAATCTGTAACATAGGGGAACAGCACCCACAAAGTAATCGGGAATCCGTTGCCCACGCTGCATTGTATGCTCATTGTTAAGCGTTTTCCTACACACTAATAATCCCCAAATATCAAGGATATCAGTTGTAGTGGCAAGTGATCAAATTTAATTATTGAACCCACGTGATAGTCAATTATCTACTTTAAAATTATTAAATTAATTAAGACGAGTAACCAATTACCAAGTGCTGTGAAATTAATTATTATCTAAAGAATAAAAATTAAATAACTATTAAAATAAATCACAGAAGAAAGATAAATATTGATTTAGGAGAAGATCAATAGTTCTAAGTTAAATCGGTATAAACAATTAATTTGAACCCCTAAACATCCAATTCTTCATTCATGCAGACATTATGAAAACACACCACATAATCCTAGCATGTTTTTCCACCAGATATGATCAAATTCAAAGCTAATAGTATAATCTGGTTTAATCCTCAGGTGCATGAATATCACTAAACCCCTTTCCTAGATACTAACAAAGCAAACACAATACATTCGGATGGTAAGTTTGACTAACAAGAATTCTATTAAAGTACTACAAGGCTCTATTCACTTCCTACTTGAAAGTCTAATTGCATTGTTCCACTAAACTGTTCAAGCATCTAATTTACCATGCCTTAGAATTAATGTGTTTATAGCGAAACTACCTTTAATCCCCAACAGATAGACAATTCAATTCACGAACGCACACAAGCTAACGTAATAAATCAAGCATTATAGCGGATGTCATGAATTTACTATGAATATATTACGAAGCATGATTTCAGAGTCTGAAGACGAAATAAGTAAATCAAAATAATTATTCACATGAATTCACAAAAATCAGTCTAGTTCATCAAATCAATTGAGTCTATCATTCAAACATTAAAACTGTAAACGAAATTAGCTCATGGGGTTACAAGAAACTCCCATGGCTATCAAAGTCATACCAAAAGTCTTGACAAACGAAAAGTAAAGATAGGAATATAAAAACCCTAATATCGGCGCGTTGTTCCGCTTTCCTTCTTTGTCTCTCTAATTGACTAATTTCCCTCTCGAACAGTACTTGAATCTCCTTCGGTGTGGATGGATGAATGGATGGATGTGGATGAATTGAAAGATGGATGAGGAAGGGTGTAGAGAATAAAATGGACCGATTCTTTATGTATGGGAATTAAGGATCTCCCTTGTGTGTTGCGGTCTCTTTTTATACTTGTGTCTTGCTCCCACTCTTTCTTTGGGCCTTTTTTCACCAGAAATACGCACAAACACGTACTAAAAAGTGTAAAATATGATTCTAGACAAAACAGACCGTGAACCAGCCAAAAAGAATGCCGTTTCGCACCAAACTAGGCTCAAGCTAGGTTATGAAATAACGAGCCATGGTCGAGCTGCATATGGCTATAAAGTTGACATCACGTAGGCTATGTAGGACCAGTTCTGAGTCGACTGTTCGAAGCTCGGGAAAGGCCCCCAAGGGAGCCGTTCCCAGTCCATCCCCCGATCGGCACGCGACGACCCACTCTCGCCGCGCGAGAAGCTCGAGCAGTTCGTCGACAGCCGACGGGTTCGGGACTAGGACCCCCGTGCCCAGCCCTCAAACCCAATCCTTTTCCCAAGGTTACGAATTCATTTTGCCGACTTCCCTTGCCTATATTGTTCCATCGATCAGAGGTTGTTCACCTTACAGACCTGATGCGGTTATGAGTACGACCGGGCGCGGACGGTACTCGGTCCTCTGGATTTTCAAGGGCCTCCGGGGGCGCACTGGACACCACGCGACGTGCGCTGCTCTTCCAGCCGCTGGACCATACCTCCGGCTGAGCCGTTTCCTGGGCCTTAGCTCAACAGAATTTGAACACCGAGCGGTGAGTCCAACTCGCCTCGAGCTCCCCTGAGTAGACTGCTGAGCTGCAGACTGGCTTACGCGACCTCACCATTTCAAGAATAACTTCGTCATACGGACTCTTACTTGAGTGATTCATGTGCCAAAACGATCCTCTCTTCCATGTCTTTCCAACCATATCACATGATCAATTTAAATTCCACACGAACATAGAAAATTATGCAATGTGGATGTGTGATTTTCAGCATTCCGTCACACTTTCACTCTTCATTCAAACTTTGAACTTTTGATCATTTTTCCACCTAAAACGCAATAAAACACCTCAAATGCATATTTTTCTCAAATACATGGACATGTAAGAGACTTGTGCTAATATACGACAATGATTCTCACAAAAGGCATTAAATCGGAATCTAAAATACACTGATTTTCACTCTCAATACTCATCCTCATGGGACATCCCTTCGAACCCAGAATATCCTAATACAATTCACATATTAATCCATCAAGAGTTAAAAATTATTATAGTAGATAACCAAGGGTAAGTACATGTAAAACACTAAGCCTTCTCCCATTTTCTCTTGAATGAGTTGTCGCTTTCTCTGCGCTTATTTCCACACCTAAACACAACACAATCAACTCAACCATATTATTAATCAAATCAAAACACAAATAAAAAATATACTCCATCACTTAGCTCCTTACCCCAAAAGGACATATTCCTCCTCACCAATGGATGTACAAAATAAAATGATGAAATATCACTCTTTCCACTATGTTTATATATATATATATTATATGAAAACACTCACAGTCATCACATCAAATTTTTTGACAACGGTAATGTTCTTATATATAATAAGTTTTCATTTTAAAGCAAATGAATTAATTATATCATCAATCAAAAATAAAAAGGAAAAAAATCGAGGATAACAACATAAATAAAGCTAAAACGAAAATTGCACAAAAATACTTTATATTTTTTGGTCAAAAATAAAATACACGCTCATTTAGATCATATACTTAAGGAGATTTGGCGGTAATTATTTACACAAGTTAGAATACCTAATTATGCGGTTAAAAATTTACTCCCTTCGTCCCAAATTCATTTTCACGTGTACTGTTTGTATGGATTAAAAGTCACTTTTTGACTTACTTTTGGGATAGTTTGATATTTTTTAGTAATAAATAAATAATAAAGTGTGTAATTATGTGTGTTAAAATTAAATGTGATGGCAAATTGAAATTAAAGTGTGTTAAGGGATATTAATTAAAAAAAATTCTTTTATGGAAGTATGAAGTTGGAATTAGGATAGACAAAAGTGGAAAGTGTGAAGCTATGGTTGAGAGGGAGAGAGTATATTTTACCCCCTAGGAATTAGGATTTAAGATAAAATTTAAAAATACAATTTTAATTTCAACCTTGTGGTTTAGGTATATTTACTCCTATAGTTTATGGTTTAGGGTTATTTTTAAGGATATAATTGTAATTTTACTCTTGTGATTTAGAGGATATATTACCCTAGGGTTTAAGGTTTTAGGATATAATAATTTTTTAAATAAAAATTTAAAAGACACCTAATAAAAAAAATAAATCAAGGTAGGACCACATATTAATTGATTTGATTATTAATTGATTGGAGGGGGTGTGTAAATAGCTGTTATCATGATTTATTATATAACTAATGCATCAATCATAGCATCAATCCTAATCAATTTATATGCGATACACATATACAAATAAAGTAGTAGAGAATGTTCTATGATTGTTATCATGATTTATTATATAACTAATGCATCAATCCTAATTTTATATGCGATATGAATTTCACTCGAGTACCACTTCAGTGGAACCATTCCTATTGATTTAAATTTAGAGTGGATCTTTTTAAACTAAATGGGTTAATATTTAATTCGTGGAGCTTTTTTCTACCAAACATATAAGCGGATCTTCCTTCTTTGGGAACGCATAAATTGGATTTAAATCTCTCTTTTTCCCATTTTTCCTTTCCAATTTTAAGGGAGATTTTTCTTTCTGGAGATCGTTGCTTCTACCTCCATAAATGGCTCTTTCTTTTCCATTTCTGCCTTCCAATTTTAAGAGAGATTTTTCTCTCTCAACATCGTTGTTTCTTCCTCCATTAATCACAAATCCACTGTCTTTTAAGAACTACCTCAATTAGTCGCACCATTATCGTTGTCGCCAAAGTTCACACTGCGCCCATCGCCGGATATCAGCGCCGACAACTACCAGTTGCTGGAATCAGATTGGGCTTTTCTTTATGGTTGACGGCTTCTCTTGAAAACCACCGTCATCATTCTTTTCTTCTTCGTACAAGTTAGAAGAAAAGGCAATCACATTTTACCAATTCAAGGCAACCACCATTTAAGGGAGTACAAATTGAAGTGTTAAATGGCACGACTGTGTCTCTCCCTTTCCTTCTTCCCCTCCTAATTTTTTGTCCTTTCTTTTTATTATTCATAACTCTCTCTATGTAATTGCTTCTCTCCCCCATTACTGTTAAATTACGCTTGTTTTGAACTCCACACTCTATTGCACAAATATATTTTAATTTTTTGTGAGTATATTAGAAAGCAGCAATCGTGTTTTTGTGATTTTTTTCTTGTATGGAATTTTATTTCTTTGTTGATTTTGATTATGAATGTAATCGGTGGTGCTTTTATTTAGTTAATTTGACATATTTCTAATGTGGGGTTTTTTGCGAGGAATTGATTGTTTTCGTCATTTTTCCATGGAAACCCAGTTGGATTTGGTTTCTTAGTGTCAGTTAGATTAAAGATTCAGCAAATTGAATGTTGGTGGTAAAACTGTTTTTCCTTCGATCCTTTTGGTAGATTGTTATTAGTCAGGGCTAGATAGATCTGTAAGTCACATACTTTTCTTTTTTTTTTTTATTTTATTTTATAATTTTTTTGTACTGTAAGGTGTTAGCATACTTAGATTTTCATGTGGCTGGAATGATCTCATGTTACCATCACTGTACGTATTGCATATTGATGAGTGTTTTCTCAACACACAATTTATCCACAAGTATGAAAGATGTTATTGTAGCTTTAATACGCGACCAAGTTATATTTATCGAACTCAAAGGGCGTATTATTATTAATCTAACTATAAACTAATTTATTAAGACTCAGATTGGTAATTTAAGATGTGAAATATTTAATTAATTACTAAAAAAATAATTAAATAACAGATAAAATAGAAAACAATAGAGAATTAATGAGAGGTGATCAAGTGAGAAGATGATAGTTCTTTGGGCAATCCAGGTTCACTCATTAATTTTTCTTCCGTGTATCAATGTCCGACTCTACCTTGTGGAATATGGACGCATCACTAAGCCATGCAAATCTACTCTATAGACACAAGTAAATAAGCGTGTAACACGTGTGAATAACCTTGGAGCAAGAACATAATTTCACCCCTCCCCTTTCTAGGTACTATCAGTATCAATTATTTTCCATACACTTAGTACTCTAACCCTATATGATATCCCTTTATAGGTACTAAGAAATTATCCTCTTTATCCTACTTATTAACCTAAATTAGATTCAATTAACAAGTATTTATATATGATAGTTCTAATGAAGCTTCAGAGTCCCCTCACTTAGAATTATAATATGGAATCCTGTTCAACGGTTAATGCGCTCAATCAACAACCAAGATATATATTCAGACTCTATATAACAGTTGAAGATGCACAAAATGATCGTAAAACCTTCATAAACCCTAGAAATACCGAAGCGGTTCTAGCCCATGATTTGTTGAAGAACAATCATGGTGGTTGGATATATCTTACCCATAGTCTAGAAAATTACAAGATAAATTAAGAAGCGAAGTAAACCCTAGATATGGGCTCCGCCGCGTCTCTCTCCGTCTTGAATCTTCACTTGGTTCTCACTTGATTCGCTTGACGAATTTCTCTCTACTGATCCTCCGGATGGAGTTAGGGTTTGGATGTGGTGTAAGATGGATGTGGAATCTAACTCTCTTTTTGATGTGATCTACATCCCCTTTTATACTTGTAAACTCTCCTCATGGACCTTTACTGGGCTTTCTCTTAGAAAATACACACATACACACACTAGAGTTGTAAAATCTGATAAATCTGGCTTCTGTGTCCTTGCTCGACCAGACTGCCCTTGGTCGAGCACGATGACCTTTGGTCGAGCGGCATATCTCTAAGCTGAAACTCCTTCCTATACCTCGCTCGACTGTTGCTCGACTAATTAACTCTTGGTCGAGCAGCACCTACTTTGGTCGAGCGGCGCCTCAAAAATCATATTTTCCAATTCTGAGCACTTCCGACCTGTTTTCATGTGAAATTATGCTCAAACAATCTCAGTAGCATCTGATTCGTGACTAATCCATACACATCCCAATTTTTGCCTCGATTTTAAGATCAAATCGTACTCAATTTCTACATAAATCAGAGCTCAAAATATGTGAATTCTCACTCTCAACAAACCCCCAAACTTACATGTTGCTCGTCCCAAGACAACGAAATCAAAACAAAGCAAGAGAGTGTGAACTTCTCAATGTCTACATAACATGCACAACCTACACTAACATATGCAATTTCATCAATTCAAAATATGCATTCATCCATCATACTTTTCATCCATGCAAAAATATCAAGCAATCACAATACTCATTCGAGTGCTAAAGTCGTCTAACTCACTAGGTAGGTGTTTAATCTCACTCTCAAGTGTTAAAGATGTACACTTAAAGGGTTAGTATTTACGCTCATAATTAATTCATATACCCGCGTAACCATAAGCTTGGCAAGGGTCTCAACAATCAACTCATAATCGTTTCAATACTAGGATTACAAAGGACTTATTTTTTTGGTTGTAATGTTGGCTCTTTTGTAAAAGTAGAAAAATATAGACGCGTGACTAATTCACTAGTAGAGAATTACCTTGGAGTTTTTCTTTTCATCAAACAGCTTCATTCTTCTTCTCCATCAACATTTACATGGTCTTTTCAATTCTCCTTTTCTCCTTCTTCACTTAGAGGCAACATCTTCTTCCTTTTTGAATATAAGGGTACCAATTTTGGGAACTACCCTTCATAGAAAATGTCGGGGTACCGATTTCAGGCACTACCCCTAAACAAGATTTAACTGTGAATCATTTTCTTTTCTTTACATCACCAAATTTACTTTTTTTTATCTTCATTCTTCACTAGCAATTTATTCACCTCAACTCTTTACTAGTAAATAGAGTATTTAAGGCTCAAGTATAAGGTAAATAAGAGGCTTTTTATCAAAGGCTTGCCAAAGAAAAAGCTTAAAGGCTCAACGGGCCTTCCAATGATATACACATTATAAGGAAAGGTAAAATTTGGCTAAGTGGCTCAATAAAAAAATAATGGCCTAAGATCATGTCCTAATATCTATCAATCATAAGTTTCAAGTTAGACTCCAAGCCAAGTTCTAGAATACAAACATATGAACGATACTCACAAAGAATAAACTATCATGCATTGATTATCCTAAGCACTCTTCAAAGCATGCAATCAAAATTAATCTCTACATGAACTACAAGTAATCAAATAAACGATACATGCTTTTCATCAATAAAATTAACATGCATCAAGTACACATGCATGTAAAAGGGTCAATCATCTCCATACATGATCACAAATCCACATCAAGTGTATCAAATATCTCCATCAATCACCATCTATATCAATTCAGTACATGCCACTCACTCATGAATCAACAAATACTCATACAACTCACCACACACGCAATACCCAACCTGTAAAGTGAATAATAGAAGGGAGACGAAAGAAAATAGACAAAGATAAAAACCTGGCGCACTCTACTCCTATAAAGCATCATCACTATCTCCCCTGCGCCAATCGTCAAAATCCATCTGCAAGCTATCAATCTTTCTATCCAATGCCTCAAAGTTCTCATGAAGATCGTCTAACCTCCTATCCATAGCATCATACCGAAGGTTGAGTGCATCATATTTCGTGTTCGCCAAAGCTAGCTGGCGGTTAGTCTCTTGCTGATTTGCATTCAAGTTAGCGAAGTGCTCGTTCATCAACCCGAACTGCTCTCTATAAAACCTATGTTGAGACTGCCAAAAATCATACTGATACTGCTTCAGTGGTGGCTGCTGCTGCATAAGAGGAACTCCCATCTTCGGTAGCTCATGAGGCATCTCCATATGTGTCTCGAGAATCGGCTGCTCAAACTTCACTTCCTCCTCAGGCTCTCCTACCAAAATCATATCTACATCTAGATAGATCCCATCAATGTGCATCTGAGCCAATGTCCTCCAATCTCCATTTCCAACACAAGTATCGAAGATCGCTTTGTGAGGAGGAGTGTTCATTAGGAGGTTATCGTTGATCTAAACAGAAGTGAGATCAACTAAGGAAAATAAAAATATAAAAGAAACCGGATTGCTCCCTCGAATGAACATCCATGCATCATCCTTCCTCCGAGCCAAACTCATCCTAACACACGCCGGCATAATCAAATCTGGGTCACCTAGGATCTGCCTATGCCCCTTCAAATCAATGTTATAATACTTCTCTATCAGAGTAATCAGTATTCCAATGTTGACCTTCTGAAACGTGTGTGTAGTAAACCACTGCAGCTGCTGAAAGAGGTAAGTTCCCACATTAAAATGGACCCTGTTCATCATACACCATAGCGTAAAGCTCTCACATCAGAATACATCCACCCTCAGATCAGGCAAACAAAGTGTTTTCAAGTATCCGGTCCATGTAAGCTATCACTGTATTGCGAATAAAAGCAGCCCTCGAAGAGTTGGAATTGTAGTTCCCCTGCTCCCCGGTGATCGACCTCCAAAAGATGTCAGGGTCGAAGTCCTCGTGCTCCTCAGCAGAAATCCCCTCTGGGTATTCAAATATCTCATTGAATTCACTAACATACATCCTTCTCAATTGCCCTCCAAGTTGAAACCAAACAACATAAGGAAGAAATTCTCCCCACGTTCCACTTCTAGAGTGTATAACACCTCTGCAGTGATGCGGAAGTAGGTCTCCCTTTTCAAATCCATAAATTGGCTGATCCCTACTTGGCTGACATCCATCTGATATCATTAATAATGTTCATCTCCACCATGCCTTGATCATCTTGGTATCTAGTCCGAGCAATCTTTTCCAAAATAGCTACCCACAACTCCTCTTTTTCTTCCGATTCGTCTATTCGTATGTTGAAATCAACCGGCCTCCTTTTATCCTTCTTCAACCTCTTAGCCGTCTCACACTTCTTGAGTGCCCTTGTATCATTCCTCTTCTAGGTGCCTTCGTATCCTTCCTCTTAGAAGAGGTAGCAACTCTTTTACCTACAAAAATTATATTTCAATACACTACAAAGGCAAGAAAGCAAGTATACCCAAACTAGGACTAATTATAGCATAGATTCTACTCAAGACTTCAAATTCATATGCAAATATTAATCAATGAACCAACTTCTCCATAACTTCAAGTGTATAATCTTAAAGAATCTTAAATCCATTCCATCATAGAGAAATTCAAATCAAGAATCCTAGGTCACAACTTCACAATTCAACATACTTCAACAACACTTCGAACATACTTCAAAATAAATCAAAATAGTACAAATATTAAGCATAATTCAAAACATGCCTCTATCCATAAATTCAATATCTTAACGTCATCACTCTAAATCAACGAGCCTATGCAAGAATTTAATTATTAAACTCAAGCCCGTGATATATGCATCATCAATTTCACACAAAACCATAAATCCAATGTAAAATTGAACCCATGCAATTTCACATGAAATTTCAACAAAAAACACCCAAATTCAACTTTCAATCCTAACTAAAAACATGTTTAATCAACTTACACATCTACAATAAAACATAAAATCATCAAATCCTAGGGTAAAGAGTCAAGTAAACATACATTTGTCTCCAGCCATGGGTGTGTGCGACAAAATAATGAAATTCTCAAATTTGAGTAGAAAAAGCTCTAATTGGACTTGAATCCTCCAAATATTGGTGTGGAATGTGTGTAATTGGGGAAAGAAAGAGAGTACTAAGGGTTTGAAGTGAAATTCTTACAGTTCGAGATGAGTGCTCGAAGAAAAGGGATGAAGAATGGTCACTTATATCGTGATTCTAGAGCCCTTGCTCGACTCGAGCAACATGGTCGAGCAAGGTACCTGTAAGTTGAACTCGTCGCTCTGTGTTGCTCGACCTCTTGCTTAACCAAGACTTTGTGGTCGAGCAAACACCCAGTAAGCTAAAAACTCACCGTGTCTTGGTCGAGCAAGATGTCTGTAAACTGAATTGGCCTCCCAGAGCCTTGCTCGACCACTTCTTGACCAAAACTTTATGTCGAGCAACTACCTAAAGCTCCATGTTTTGTGATTTTCTTCATTCCCTGCAAAAACTCAGACTCAAATACAACATTAAGCATCAAAATGGACCAAAACGATAGCTAGAGAACCAAAACTTAGACTCAATAACTCATGTATATAACTACACATACTACGTAATAAACAAAACACCACTGAACATTAAGCAAGTTTAAAAAAATTGACACATCAACACCAGTTAAAGTTTTAATGTGCCGCAAAAAATCAACTCCTCTAACAAACGTTACAAAAAAGATTATACTCTTGGTGCTAAGATGAGGTAAGAACATCACATACACCCCCAAACTTAGTAAAAACTTAAGTTGAAACTAAGTTTGCAAAGAGATGTAATTGCCAATACGTAAACACTTCAAATATAAAAATTTCTTACTCACACGAATCAAATAAAACAACAAAATAGGAGGGAAAGCCCCCAACATGTGCTAATGTTTAACGTCAGAGAGTTATGACGGTACCAACTCAACACAAGGTGTCGACAAAGACCACATGAGCTTCATCCGACGACTTAAAGTACTTCAAGCGATGCCCATTCGCCACAATGATGTCTCCGTCTTTGTCTATTATCTCAAAACTCCCCCCTCTGCAAGCTCTATGGATAAGGAACGGTCCCATCCACTTCGATTTTCCTACAAAAAGCTTCAAACAAGAGTTAAAGAGTAACACCTCATCATCTTGCTTGAACCCCTTGTATGTGATCTTCGAGTCATGCCACTTCTTCATCCTCTCATTGTAGATCACAGAGTTCTTAAAAGCTTAGTTTCTGAACTCATCCAATTGATTAATATGAGTCATTCTCAACTCTTTTTGCTTATCAAGAGACAAGTTCATACTTCTTATGGCCCAAAAAGACTTATGTTGTATCTCTACGGGTAAGTGGCACGACTTTCCATAGACGATTTGATAAAGTGACATGTCTAGCACAATCTTATACGCAGTCCGGAACCCCCACAAAATATCATCGAGCTTCATCGTCCAATCTCGTCTATTGGTTCTGACTACTTTCTCCATGATTTGCTTTACTTGGCGGTTGGAGACTTCGGCTTGCCCATTAGCTTGAGGATGATAGGATATAGTAATCCTATGCTTAACACCATATTCTTTGAGAACTTTTTCAATCAACTTATTGACGAAGTGAGTACCTCCATCACTCACTAGTGCTCTAGGAACTCCATAGCGGGCAAAAATTATACTTTTTCAAGATTGCAAACATAGTTTTAGCATCATTCATACGAGTAGGAATTGCTTCCACCCACTTAAAAACATAATCCAGGTAGGCCAGATTGAAGTACCTTCGCTGCAGTCTATTGAGCTCTGAAGTGCTCTCCGTTAGGTTGTGCATGGAAAAAATCGAGCATGCTCTTCATCTCCATCTCAGGCACACACCTACGGATGATAGAATCAGTACAAATCTTATACACAAATGGATCATACCATATAAAGGTCTCAACATCTCTTCTAAACTTCGTAAGTTGATATTTATTGAGACCTTTAGAAATTTCACCTGATGCAATTTAATTAACATAATCAGCATACCATGGATCCATTCATTGAGCAGCGACTTCATAAGCTTTCTCCGCTCCTTTAGCAAACACCGCCATAATCTTGTCATTAGGGAACATCTCTTCAATGTATTTAAAAGAGTTATCACAATGCTCCCTTGTCTCCAACCTTGATAGGTGATCCGCCAAAACATTCTCCGTACCTTTCTATCTCGGATCTCCATATCAAACTCTTACAGAAGAAGGATTCATCTAATGATCCTTGGCTTCACATCCTTTTTCTCCATCAAGTACCTGATCGCAGAATGATCCATGTACACAATTGTCTTCATTCCTACCAAATACTGTCAAAACTTGTTGAATGTATACATCACAACTATAAACTCCTTTTCGGTAACAATGCAGTTCTTTTGGGCTACATCAAAAGTCTTACTCGCGTAATAAATGGCACAAAATTTCTTTTACCTCAACTGCCATAGCAACACTCCAAGTGCTAAATCACTTGCATCAAACATAAGTATAAAGAACTGAGTCCAATCCAATGTGATCAAGATATGTGCAGTAATAAACACCTCCTTCAATACCTGAAAAGCAGTTAGACATTCTTCATCAAAGTTAAAAAGTAATATCCTTTTGAAGTAAGTGAGACAAGGGCTTGGAGTATTTTAAGAAGTCTTTAATGAATCTTCCATAAAATCACGTGTGTCCAAGGAAGGACTAAACCCTTTTCTCATAGTGGGTGGTGGAAGCTTCTCAATGGCCACCACTTTTGCACAATCAACCTGCAATCATTTGGCTGAAATATGATGCCCTAAAACAATATCATCTCTCATCATGAAGTGACACTTCTCCCAATTTAAGACAAGATTAGTTATGATACATCTCTTCAAAACAGTAGAAAAGTTAGATAAACAGTTATCAAAGGATGAAACAAACACATAAAAATCATCCATAAACAACTCCATGATCTTTTCTATCAACCCATCAAATATGGTCATCATACATCTTTGAAATGTAGCAGGTGCATTACATAGTTCAAAAGGCATTTTCCTAAATGAAAAGGTTCCATAAGGGCAAGTAAAAGTAGTCTTTTCTTGAGCCTCAGGTGCAATCATAATTTGATTGTACCCGAGTACCCGTCCAAGAAGCAATAAAACTCATACCCTGCAAGACAATCTAACATTTGATCCTTGAAAGGAAGGGGAAAGTGGTCCTTTCGTGTATTTTCATTCATTTTTCTATAATCCGTACACAAACTCCACCCCGTAGGAATCCTAGTGGCCAATGTCTCTCCATATCAGCTTTCACAATAGTCATGCCCCATTTTTAGCTACAACATACAATGGACTCACATGGGGACTATCGCTAATTCACATGGGGAATATCACTAATTGGATAAATAATTCTTGCATCTAACCATGTTAGGATTTACTTCCTAATCACTTCTTGAATCGCGGGATTTACCCTCCGCTGATTATAAATACAACCCTTAGCTTCATCTAGCAACCTTATCTTATGCATACAATATGATGGACTAATACCTTTCAAATCATTAAGAGACCAACCAATCACAGACTTATACTTCCTAAGCACCTCTAACAACTCTTCGAGTTGATCATCAGTTAGAGAAGAAGATACGATTACTGGATATATTTCATTATCACCCAAATAGGCGTACTTCAAGAGCTCTGGTAGTGGTTTCAACTCCTCCTCTTCTTTTGTTGTGCTCTCTCTATCCAATGGTAGGTACTGCCTGGTCCACTTAACTTCTTCAATCTTGGTTCTTTTTGGTTCAAACCTGTCATCACTCAAAGTAAGTAAATTTTCAAAGAATTCAATACATACTTCATTGGAGAGCTCATCTAGCTCCGTGGTGGGAAAAGTAAGAGACTCCGCCAAGCATGTCTCCAAGGGATCCTTTGAAAGGATCAAAGACATATCTTCTTTCACAATCTCCTCCACTACATCAATGCTATTGTACTGTGTATCCATAAGCATCTTCATTGCTTTGTTGAGATTAAATAGAACCTCTTCTTTGTCCATCTGTAGTCTAAGCTCACTCTTTCGAACATTAATCATAGCTCCAGCAGTAGCAAGAAAAGGTCTCCCTAAGATAAGAGGGACGTTATCCTTGTCATCTTCCATCTCGAGCACTAGAAAATCCACAGGAAAGATCAGCTTCTCTACTTTTACAAGGACATCTTCAATCACACCCTTCAAAAAGTGATAGACCTATCTGCCAATTGTAGAGCAACTATTGTGTGGGCCAACTCCCCCAAACCGAGCCGTTTGAATATAGACAATGACATCAAGTTGATGCTTGCCCCAAGATCATACAAGGCTCGTCTTGCCGGCCCTTTTCCAATTCTCAGATAGATTCACTGTTTCAACTCCGTTCAAGCTTTTCTTCTTCAGTATAATTAGCAAAAATAATGAGAAAATAATTATGTTTGTTCGCAAGTCACTGATACTCGGCATATGAAAAACATAAAAGGGAAAGCAAACAAATAAATAAAGGAGTGAACTAAAAAGAAAAGAAACAGTCCTATACTAAGCAAGAAAGTTATCAGAGAGTATGCCTCGTAAAATAGACTCCAAAATTACCTTCTCTTTCTTCAAATCTTCGGGTGAAGACTCATTTAAGACAGCCGTTTTGTCAAGCTCAAGGATATTCTCTTCTATGAGCTCAACTTCCTTCTTAGCACGACAAAGAGTTTTTTGGAAACGATCAGCTGCTTCGGACAAAGTCTTCTCTCCCTTCTGCAGATTAGTCATCTCTTTGCCTATCAACTACAACTCTTCCTAGGTTGTTAGTTTTTTTGTCTCCGTTCTATGATTGCCCTTGAAATTATAAAGACGACCCTTGACGTCAGCCAAGCATTTTGCATGATTTCCCGTGAATGCCGCTTCATCAGACTTCAATTTTGCAGCAGTACAAGTATTGGCCTTATCAAATAAAGGACATAAGGCTTCCTCTAAAGCAGAACAATCAATTCTAAGAACTTTCACTTCCTCTATCAAGGCAAATATTTCTTTCTTCATAATTGATAAAAACTTGAGAGGAGTCCGTTTGAGTTTCTTTCTTATGGTCATCCATGCACTCCGAGCAAACTTCCCTTTGAGATTATGAGTAACCTTCTTTTATATAAATTCAGATATCAATTGCATGCCTTTGAAAAGGAATACACCCTGTTTTAGATGGAATCAATTTTCAATAGAATCATACTCTCATCAGAATCAACAATGTCGTCAGAATTCGAAGAGATGCCCAAGATCAAATAAGAAGATAAATATACTAAGATAAAAAGAAAAAAGAATTATAATGAAAAGTAGGGTAAGAAAAGGGGGTAACCTCATCTGCCAAATCTCATGAAATAACAGCTGCAACTAATTCCTTTCCTTCAGAAGCTTTAGAAGCAGAAATCTTCTGTTCAACCTAAAGTAATAAAAAAAGCTTTATAAAAAGGAAGGAGAATATAAGAGATCTCATTATCTTGTCTCTCAATATGGATAATAGATTTATTCCTCTTCCAATGGGGTTCATTAGATGCTTCACCATGCACCAGAGAAATATCTTGAATCTCTTTGTCATTTTCATCAAGGTCATTTATGATATCCACTTCTTCCTCCAAAGGCTCGGAAGTTGGAATAATCAGATCTTTAATATGATTGGTACGTGGATTTGTTTCCACCACTCCTTATATTCAGACGTGGAATAATTTTTAGGATTTGAGGTTGCACATGGAAAATAAGCTTCGTAGCTAGAATTGTATGTGGTACGATGTCTCCAATGTTAAATCCTTTTTCCAAAGAAGCCTAGCGAAGGTTCATTCTAAGCATCTTAGGAACATCTTGCAGGAAGCCAAATTGACGAGCAAATCTATGAGGGGAGTAAGGCTCCATCACATAATGACCACCTTGCCACAAAGTAAGATAACTGGTACGGATAGCCAGAACATGGGCCCAACTATCGTATTCCTTATTTCCATTGTCCACATAGCTGGTAACTTTATCTTTGAAAAAAGTATTGCAAGTCCACAAGGCAGTATCGGTTTTTTGAACTCATTTACGAGCATCTTCAGAATTAAAGTATTTTGCACCTTGCTCACCGAAAAAAGTTACCATTGGGGAGTGTGTCAATTTACTTCCAATCAAAAAATGAGTCTTGAAGTAATTAGCTAACCAAGCATAAACAAAATGAACCAGAAATGTTAATTTAACTTCGGATAAATTTGATGAGTTCGAAATTGCATTCAATCCACGGTAAATACTCGCCAAAACTAGAATTGCATGACTCACTTTTCTTCCTGCTGCCATTAAACTTGTCACCTTGAAGGTACTCGGCTGTATTAAGCCTACTTCATCACCCGAGAGTGCAAAAGTACAAAGTCATCATGCTAAGTAAACAACTAGATATGTCTCTTCTTGATCTACTTGTGCAACGCCCAACTTTTTGAATTGATCTAATCTCAACAAATGTCCATGATGGTGACTCAAAATGATGCCAATTGTATTGTAAGTCTGTTTAAGCCGACAAGTCTTTTTTTCGAAATAAATAATATAAATATGTTTAATTGAAATTATGTTTTTATTTTAACATTTAATATATTAAAGGAGTTTTTTATTTTGACTGGGCGTCGTCTTCAACATTATTCTTAATTATTTAAATTATTAATTAATTTTTAATGTAGATAAATAAATATATTAATTTGAATATGAAAGAAATCAAATTAAAATAAATGATAAAATTTTTATAATATAGTAAACGAAGATCGTCTTCAAAATTATTGTAAATTATTTTAATTGTTAATTAATTTTTAATGTCAATAAATACATATATTAATAATTTAATAAAAAATATTACATGTATTGTGTTATTTAAGTTTTTTAGTTTACATTTTAAAAGTAATTTTAAATTTAAAATAGGTAAAAACTCCAGTGCACTCGGTCGGGTATACGGTCCACATTCCGTGCGCCTTTAGAATTTTTTGTTAAATTGTATACCCTTTAGTATACAGATGTGTACCCTTTATTTTCTAAAGAAAATTATTGGGTCTATCTGGACGCATGAACAACACTCCGTGCGCCTTTAGAATTTTGTGTTAAATTGTATATTCTTTAGTATAAAAATATATACCCTTTATTTTCTAAAGAAAAAAATATTAATGAAAAGTGTATAACCTTTATAATAAAATGGTCTATATTTTATTAATTAAAGTGTATACCCTTTAAAGTAAAACAATGTACCCTTACCCATAATACTAAATTTCTAAAAACACACGGAATGTGTTCCCGTGCGCCAGGACGCACGCAAGCCTCACTCTTAAAAATATCTTATTCTTTTTAAATATGAAAAATATTCTTAAAAATTATTTATTGGATTAATTAATACAAATTATTTTAATTATTTTGAACATATATTCTGTAACCACCCACACACGTAATAAAATAAGCGGATAATAACTTGCTACATAGATAGATAATTAATTTTTTAAAAATATTTTCTTTATCTAATAGTAATACTTGAATCCAACCGTGATTACACAGTGGGTAATATATTACTCAGGTTACACAACAATCAGCCTAAAATTTTTAAGGGGATTAATTGTCTCAATTAGTGGCTAACCAAGCACAGCCCTTTTATCTTTTATTATTTTTTAATTTTAAATATAATATAATTTATTGGGTTAATGGATAATCTGTCTCACGAATTAGAATCCGTGAGACGGTCTCACCCAACACTCACACTATATTATATGGACATAGAAAAAAGCAAGGTCAACCCTAATATTATAGAGGCGCATGGCAAAATTAAAAAAGGGGTCGAGTCTCCACACACACACACACACATATATATATATATATATATATATATATATATATATATATATATATATATTACATGATCAATTTTGGATGTTATTTTTTACATTATCTCCTGCCACACGTTATGTAAATATGTACCACTTGCTCAACTATCACATCGTATCTTCTGCGCCATTATCTCCGGTGCCACGCATTATGTAAATATATACCACATGCTCGACTTTCACATCGGATCTTCTGTGCTATTTTCGTACATAATATCATGTGTCACGCGATATATGTTCGACATATAAGATAAGAAATAAATCCAACCATAACCCCTAGAATTTAAGATTTCCTTTTAGGGTATAGTTCTCCTCTCTTTCCTACGTGTCATCCATCCATCGATGTGGCACATGAGATGATATATCAAAATGACACATAAAATCTGAACAATTACAATTTACGAAAGTACAAATTATAAAATTAAAATTGACAAGAATAATTTCAAACAAAAAGTATTCAATATATTTTGACCTACTATCAAGTATCAACTAATTAATTCATGTATATGAATATTTAAATCGATAAAATATATAAATAATTAAAATAAAATGTATAGAATAGTCATAGAATATTAGGTAAATAAGAAATAACTTTAATTCATAGAAAAATAATGTCTAAATATAATTTAAGATTATTAATAATTGATTATCAAATAAAAATAATAATGAACACTAGATATTTGAGATTCAATTGTTAAGATGAATATATTGGGAGCAGTTAGATAAAGAAACCAGAAGCCTGAAGTGCGAAAAATCACCGATTTCGATTCGACCATGGTTCGACCAAGCCCCTAGGTCGAATCCTAGGTCTAACCATATGTCTGGGACGCGTCCGAATCCGATTTTTACACCCCAACTGCGTGTAGTTTCTGCGTGTTTTTCAAGAGAAAGTCAATCCAAGGTCCATAAGGAGAGCTTACAAGTATAAAAGAGGGTGTAGATCATATCATTAATCATATTTGAGGGAGAGAAGAGAGCCATAACAATACTACACCCCACAAGGGGGGATCACCCCCAACCATCATCCACATCCTTTCCTCCATCCATCCATCACTTTGAAGATTCATTTGTGGAATCAAGAACACTCTATTTATCCAGAAAGAAGATTCGACCATGATCAGCATGATTCGACCAATCCTGTTGGTCAAACCAGGCTGTACGGGAGAAAGCACACTTTCTGAAGCAGAGTTCGACCATGACACACCTGGTTTGACCAGCACTCATGGTCGAATCGAGGTCGAACCATCTCTTCCCGCTCCCATTTTTGTGCAGAATGCTATACCTGATGTTCGGAGTACTCCAGTACTATTCCAAGAGCAGAATACTGAGCTTATAGTAGAAAAGAAGTGGGAAAGAGTAAAGATGCCCATGGAGAGTCAATCATGTAAGAGCATATATGTGATTTCTAACTTGTTTAATCTTGATTTTAATATGACAAATAATTTTGAATTTGAGTGGAAGATTGGCAAGGATGAGTCTAGACAGCCATGCGAGAAAGAAAATTATGAGGATCATATTTTTGTGACCAAGAAAGGTGAGGTGCTGAGTGTAGACAAGAAGAGGGAAAGAAAGTATTTGAAGGTGAGGATGCGAGAAGACCGCCATCTGATCTAGTAGTTCAAAAGCGGTAAACCATCGTGACTCTCCGACGGTAAATATGATCGCCTGTTGGGGCTTGTCCCTTCTGTTTTATTGCTTTATTATTTCTTTTGTGTGAGTGAGGATTTATTATATTTGAGGCGCTCACATTTCAGCAATTACATCTCTTTTCAAACTTAGTTTCGACTTATGTTTTTATTAAGTTTGGGGGGTGTGATGTACTTACCTCGTCTTACGAGCACTATATGAGCACCAATGATATAATTTTTCCTTTCGTTGGTTGTTTATTTGTTAGGAGGTTGATTTTTACAGCATATTAATACTTTAACTGGTGTTGGTATGTCGATTTTTTTGTAACTTACCTAATGTTTAGTATGTTGTGTTGGTGTGTCTAGTATGTGGAGTCGATTAGATAGTCAATTGAGTCTTTCTTATAGTTCTCCTATTTTATTATTGATGAATATGTGATAATGAGGTGTACTTGAGTTTTTGATGATAGAAAAGGAAAAAGAGGGGGAAAGATTATTCTACACTGAGGCTTTGACCCGATCGAGTTGAACAACTCGAGGAGCTCGTGCATACTTTGAAGGAAAATCAGGTTCCCTCGTTCCTTATTCTAATTTTTATGTGTGCTTTTAAATTTAGGGAGTGAAAGGATTGAGTTTATATTTTTAGTGATCCGTGTGAGCTTAAATTGTTTAAATTATGCTGAAATTCATATGCTCTTGAAATTGATGAAGGAAGTGTACTTGAGTTATATTGTGATATGAAGTTCTATGTGTACTTGTGGGATATTACTTACCATGAAAAGTGCTCTTTTACGTGTTAAAAACCCATGTGAGATTTTGAGCCTTATTCATGTACATAAACACATGATATTTCTTTCTGGTGAGTATCGTTCTTGCGTGTGTATTCTAGAACTTGCCTCTTGTCTTACTTGAAACTACATGTGTGTTAAATGATGAGAGATGATTTAAGGCCATCCTTGAATTTATGAGTCAATTTGCCAAATAAATTCCTACCAAATAATTATATATCCATAGTTAGCCCTTTTGAATCTAAAAGTCTTATTTCTTTAGCAACCTACGAAGATAGCCACTTTGATATCCTATTTGAGCCTTAAATTCCTATATTTAGTGGAGAATTAAATGTTGTCAAAGTGTGTGAAATTGATTTTGATGGAGTTTGGAAGGAATAAAATATTTGGAGCTGTACAAGTGATTATGAGCCTAAAAAATAAGTTGTTTAGGGGTAGTGCCCGAAACTGGTGCCCCGAGATGTTAGAGGTAGTGTCCGAAACTAGTACCTCGAGAAAAAAGAAAGGAAAGAAAAAGTATGTTGAGCTTGAAGGAAAGTGAGAGAAAAGAAAATTAGACGAGCATAAAGCTGGATAGCCTTAAAGTGTAAAAATCTGCATTACAAAAGATCTCCAGTTTTAATTCTCTACTAATTGAGTTACTTTATCCATATGTTTCCTACATTAACCAAAGAGCCGCCATTCCATCCTATTAGAAGTCCTTTTTGATCTCATTGTCGAATCATACTTTTAGTGGTGGAGAGTTGGAAACTTTTGGCAAGCTTATGGTTACGCATGCGCTTGAATTGAATCTGAGCATAAACACCTTAACCCATAAATGTGCATCTTTTACACTTGAGTGCGAGTGATATATACTTCCCGTGAGAACATGTCCATGGAGCATTTGAATTGGTGGTGATTGTCTTATCTTGTATGCTATGAATTGATTATTACATGTAATAAGAGTTGCATTACCTAAGATGAGGATAATTGTATTGTGAATGGGTCGTAGTCCTTGTTTCCCCTCAAATTCTACTCTCTTTCTCTTTATTTTTATTTTGTTGTCTCGTGACGAGCAACGGGTAAGTTTGGGGGATTGTTGAGAGTGGAAATTAGCTTGTTTGAGTGTCAAATTTAACACATTTTATGAGAATTGTTGTTATATATTGACACAAGTATCTTATATTTAATATATGTGATAAAAAGGTGCACTTTAGGTGTTTTATTGTATTTTAGGTGGAAAAAGGATCAAAAGTGCAAAGTTGGAGAAAAGGTGCAACTTGTGCAATGAATGCTGAAAAAAGTATGTCCAACTTGTGAAAATTTTCTGTAGTTTTCTGGAGATCAAAACTGGTGTTGACATATATAGTTGGAAAGCCACTGAAGATAGGATCGTTTTGGCGTAAAGAACACCTCAATCGGATTCCAAACGAGGAAGTTATGAGCAAAATGGTGACATCGCGCGAGCTGTGCCGAACAGAACGGATGTTCTATTTTTCATGGCATGTTACAGATTCAAATCTTATGAGTTTTTGTGAGTTCTTTATATGTATAGAAAGCAAGGAAGATAGGATCGCGTGAGCATAAGAATCACTCAAATCGGAGCTCGGATGTGGAAGTTATACGCGAAACAGTGAGATGACGCAAGTATGATTCGACCATAACAGTTTGGTTCGACCAGACACTTTGGTCGAACCACAGCCATTTTGGTCGAACCAGAAGCCTAAAGTGAGAAAAATTACCGATTTTGATTCGACCATGGTTTGACCAAGCCCCTAGGTCCAACCCTATGTAGAACCACATGCCTGGGATGCGTCTGGATTCGATTTTTACACTCCAAGTGCGTGTTTCTGTATGTTTTTAAAGAAAAAGTCCATCCAAGGTCCATAAGGAGAGCTTACAAGTATAAAAGGGGGTGTAGATCATATCATTAATCATATTTGAGGGAGAGAAGAGAGCCACAACAACACTACACCCCACAAGGGGGGGTCACCCCCAACCATCATCCACATCCTTTCCTCCATCCATCCATCACTTTGAAGATTCGTTTGTGGAATCAAGAGGAGAACTAAGAGGGGGATTCAAGATGGAGAAGGACGCAACGACACTCAGATCTAGGGTTTTATTATTTCTTAATTTATCTTGTAATTTTTCAGACATCAGGGTAAGATCTATCCAACAACCATGATTGTTCTTCGTAACATTATGAGCTAGAACATTTTTGGTAGAACAAGGGTTGTGAAGGTTTTTACGAATTAATTGAACTTTCGTGTATAAACTCCGTACAACACTACTTGTGGATTTATTTTATATATGATTGTACTTTTCTTAATCCATATTCACGGTCGTTTTGTGCATCTTCAATTGGTATATAGAGTCTGAATATATATCTTGGTTGTAGATTGAGTGGTTTCACCGCTGAACAGGATTACATGTTATAATTCTAAGTGAGGGGACTCTTAGGCTTCATTAGAACTATCATATATGAATACTTATTAATTGAATTGAATTCGGGTTATTAAGTAGGATAAAGAGGATAATTTCATAGTATCTATAAAGGGAGATCATATCGGGATAGAGTACCAATTGACTAGGGAAATAATTGATACTGATAGTACCTAGAAAGGGGGGTGAAGTTATATCTCTTGCTCAAAGGTTCTCTTGCTCAAAGGTTATTCACACGTGTTACACGCATGTTTACTTGTGTCTATAGAGTAGATATGTATGATTTAGTGATGCGTCCAAATTCCATAAGGCAGAGTCGGACATCAACACACGAAAGGGAGATTAATGAGTGAAGCTGGATTATCCTAGAGCTACCTATTCTCCTACTTAATCCACTTTCATATTCTTCTAAGTGACTATATTTTATTTGTTATTTTAATTAATTATTTAGTAGTTAATAATTGAAACCTCAAACTTTTATTTCCATTCGTCTTAATTAATTAGTAAATAATTAAATTGATAATACGCCGTCCTTTGGATTCGATATTTGCTAGGTCGCTTGCTTAAACTGCAATTGATATCCTTAATACTTGGGGATTAATTTTGCGTGCAAAGAAAACACGCATCAACTCCCTCCATCCGTTTCTAAGATATCCATTTTACTATTTTTGGCGTCCGCTTCAAAGGTATCCATTTCCCCTATTTAGTAAAAAAAGTACACAATATGACTCACCACTTCCCTCTAATACAATTGCATACTTTACATATAATAATAATACTCCTTAATTCACGTACAAAAAGCAAATGAATACCTTAGAACTGGAAGGAGGGAGTATAAGAGAAAGCCATGAATTTGACAGAGTAGATTTCTTTCTCTATGCATTATCGCTCCCTCTTTTATACCCATTTTACGCCATAAATCCAGTAGAAATCGATCATAAACACAACAAATAGCATAACTCTAAACCCTCGATTTAGATCATATGTAGAAAATAGCAATTTCAAATACTTACACTCGTCGAACCCTAATAACATAGAAATTGTGGCAAAAATTAATGAATGGAGAGAAGGGAGGACACCCTGATGCGCGTTTTCTTTGCACGCAAAATTAATCCCCAAGTATGAAGGATATTAATTCGCGTTTTCTTTGCAGGCAAAATTAATCCCCAAGTATTAAGGATATCAGTTGCAGCTTAAGCAAGCAACCAAGTGAATTATTGAACCCAAAGGACGGCGTATTACCAATTTAATTATTTACTAAATTAATTAAGACAAGTGTGACAATATAGTTTTTGGAATTTAATTATAATCTACTAAATAATTAAATAAAATAACAAATAAAATAAAATATCACTAGAAGAATTCGAAAGTGACTCAAGAGCCCTAGGATAATCCAGTTCACTCATTAATTTCCTTTCCATGTGTTGATGTCCGATTCTGCCTTGTGGAATATGGACGCATCACTAAACTATTGATATCTACTCTATAGACACAAGTAAATATGCGTGTAGCACGTGTGAATAACCTCGGAGCAAGAGATATAATTCCACCTCTATTTCTAGGTACTATCGGTATCAATTATTTCCCTGGTCAATTGGTACTCTAACCCGATATGATCTCCCTTTATAGGTACTATAAAATTATCCTCTTTATCCTACTTAATAACCTGAATTCAATTCAATTAATAAGTATTCATATATGATAGTTCTAATGAAGCATCGGAGTCCCCTCAATTAGAATCATAACATGGAATCCTGTTCAGCGGTGAACACACTCAATCTACAACCAAGATATATATTCAGACTCTATATACCAATTGAAGATGCACAAAACGACCGTGAATATAGATTAAGAAAGCACAATCATATATAAAATAAATCCACAAATAGTATTGTACATAGTTTACACATGAAAGTTCAATTAATTGGTAAAACCTTCACAACCCTACTTCTACCAAAAAGGCTTTAGACGATGATGTTGCGAAGAACAATCATGGGGGTTGGATAGATCTTACTCGAATGTCATGAAAATTACAAGATAAATTAGGAAACGAATAAAACCCTAGATGTGGGAGTCGTCGTGTCCTTCTCCGTCTTGAATCCTTCTCTTGGTTCTCCTCTTGATTCCACAGACAAATCTTCAAAGTGATGGATGGATGGAGGAAAGGATGTGGATGATGGTTGGGGGTAAACCCCCCTTGGGAAGTGTAGTATGGATATGTGGCTCTTCTCTCCCCCAATAATAATTAATGATGTGATCTACATCCCCTTTTATACTTGTAAGCTCTCCTTATAGACCTTGGATGATCTTTTTCTTGGAAAACACGAAAATTCACGCAAACACACACTAGGGGGTGTAAAAACATGCACAAATTCGAAAATTTCTCTGAAATTCTCGCTGGCAGCTGTGCATTTCATAATTTTAAACATAACTTCCATATCTGACTTCCAATTTGAGTAATTCTTGCGCTCACGCGATCCTCTCTATCTTGGATTTCTATCAATATAAAGAACTCACAAAAAATCCAAGAATTAAAGGTGTAACAAGCCATGGAAAGTGACACAGCCGTTCTTTTCGGTACAGCTCGCGCGACGTCACCCATTTGATCATATCTCTCTCGTTTTGATTCCGATTGGGGTGTTCTTTACGCCAAAACGATCCTCTTTCCAGCGGCTTTCGAACTATGTATCAAACTTATAGTTCAGAGATGCTCGAGAATACAGAAAAATTCTACAATTTGGACGTGTGATTTTAAGCATTATTGCACAAATTGCACATTTTCTCCAACTTTGAACTTTGATCATTTTCCACCTAAAACATAATAAAACACCTCAAACCATCTTTTTCTCACATATATTGAATATAAGATACTTGTGCTAACATACAACATCAATTCCCATCTTAAAGGTGTTAGATTTGACACTAAAACACGCTTATTTTCACTCTCATAAATCCCCCAAACTTACTCGTTGCTCATCCCGAGGCATCAAAATAAAAATAAAGAGAGAGAGAGAGAGAGTAAAAAAATTAGCATGGAAACAAGGACTATGACAAATACCCCTTCAAAATACAATTGTCCTCAACTTAGTTCATGCAACTTTCATTACATGTAATACTCAATTCAAGATAAGACAATCACCACCAATCAAATGCTCCATTCACATGCTCTCACGGGAAGTATATATCACTCGCACTCAAGTATAAAAGATGTACACTTATGAGTTAAGGTGTTTACGCTCATATTCAATTTCAGTGCATGCGTAACCATTAGCCAAAAATCTCAAACTCTCAACCACTATTATAATGATTCGATAATGAGATCAAAAAGGACTTTTGTTTTGGATGTAATATTGGCTCTTTGGTAAGGGTAGAAAACATATGGATAAAGTAACTCAATTAATAGAGAATCAAAACTGGAGATCTTTTGTACTGCAAATTTTTACACTTCAAGGCTATCCAGCTTCATGTTCTTCTAATTTTCTTTTCTCTCCTTTCCTTCAAGCTCAACATACTTTTCCTTCTTTCCTTTTTTTCTCTTTCTTGAGGTACCAGTTTCGAGCACTACCTCTAACATCTCGGGGTACCAGTTTTGGGCACTACCCCTCATCAACTTATTTTTAAACTCATAATAACTTGTACAGCTCCAAATATTTTATTCAATTCAAATTCCATCAAAATCAACTCACACACTTTGACAACATTTAATTTTCCACTAAATATAGAAATTTAAGGCTCAAATAGGATATCAAAGTGGCTATCTTCGTAGGTTGACAAAGAAATAAGGCTTTTAGGCTCAACGAGTCTAACTACGAATAAACATCATTCGGTAAGGAATTATTTGGCTAAGTCACTCATAAATTCGAGGATGACATTAGATCACCTCCCATCATCTAATATAAATATAATTTCATGTAAGACAAGAGACAAGTTGTAAAATACACAAACAAAAACGATACTCACCAGAAAAAAAATATCATGTGATTATGTATATGATCAACGAGGCTCAAAATCTCACATGGGTTTTTAACAAGTAACAGAGCATTTTTCATGTTAAGTAATATTCCACAAGTACATATAGAACTTCATATCACAATATAATTCAAGTACAATTCCTTCATCAATTTCAAGAGCATATAAATTTAGCACAATTTAAACATATAAGCTCCCAGGGATCACCAAAGATATAAACTCAATCACACATAAAATTAGAACAAGGAAATGAGGGCACCTGATTTCTCCTTCGAAATGCACGAGCTCCTCGAGTCAAAGCCTCAATGTAGAACTCGTCTTGCCACCTAGTTACCTTTTTCTATCATCAAAGCTCAAACACTCATCATCACAGGATTAATCAATAATAAAATAAGTGAACTATAAGAAAAATTTAATTAACTATTTAATCCACTCCACACACTAGAAACACCACAGAACACTAGGCAAATTGCAAAAAATCGACATATCAAAATCGATTAAAATTTGAACATACCGAAAAAAAATAACTCTCCTAGCAAACATTACAAAGAAAATATTATACTCTTGGTGCTGCAATGAGGTAATAACATCACACCTCCAAACTTAGTAAAACATAAGTTGAAACTAAGTTTGCAAAGAGATGTAATTCCCGATTAGTAAGCACCATAAATATAAAATTTTTTTACTCACACGAAGAAATAAAGCAATAAAACGGAAGGAAAGCCCCCAACAGGCGCTCATGTTTAACGTCGAAGAGTCACGACGGTAGAGGATGGTCTTCTCGCATCCTCACCTTCAAATACTTTCTTTCCCTCTTCTTGTCTACATTCAACACCTCACCTTTCTTGGTAACAAGTATATGATCCTCATAATTTCTTACCTCTCATGGCTGTCTAGACACCTCCTTGTCAATCTTCCACTCAAAAAATTCAGAGACATTTGTCCTATTAAAATCAAGATTAAACAAGTTAGAAACCACATCGATGCTCTTGTAAGATTAAATTTCCATGGGCATCCACATTGTTTGATCAAGAGAGAAAACCACATCTTTAGTATCCATCTGCAGTCTAAGCGTCTCGGCTCTTAATATCTTTGTTCTTTCCCACTTTTTCTCAACTATAAGCTCATTATTCTGCTCTTGGGATGGCTCTGGAGTGTTCTGAACAATGGGTGTAACATTCAGGATCTAATCGTGCACGAAACAGGACTGCTCGACCTCCGTTTGACTTGGGTAAGTTGGTCGAGCAACTTGTCCTTGGTCGAACGACGTAGGCGATCGCGACCTATGCTTCTTCATGTGTTGCTCAACTTCTGCTCGACTTAGGTGGTCCGGTTGAGCAAATTGGTCCAAGTCGAGCAAACCTCAGGATCGAGAGCTACCCGTGGCCAGGCGCTGCTCCACTTCCGTTCTACTTGGATGGTCTGATCGAATGGAAAAGTGTTGGTTGAGTGGCAAACCAGAAAATAAAGTGTCGTGATTCAATTTTTTCAGAGCTTGCTCGACCTCAACTCTACCATCAAGTCTGGTCGAGCTGATGTGGTTTGGTTGAGTAACTCCACTGCTTCCTTTGTTCTCGCTCACCGGCATCATCGAACCGTCATACTACGTCTCGGACCTCAATGTGATGGCATTATTCTCCAATTTTTTTGTCAAGTGAATTACATTCGCAGTCATCTGCCCCATTATCAAAGTAAGGTCCTTCAACTACTTAGATAAATCTGCATGATCAACATTCATGGTATCCTCAAGATGATCAACCCTTGCATTATTCTCAGCCATGTATCGATTGAACATATCTTCAACACTAGCCTTCACTTCTTGCTGTTGCATACTAGGCCCTCTTAGTGTCAACTCTGTAATCTGCCTCTGCTGGAACTCTAGTAGCTTGTTGATGTTAGCTAAACTAGAGACGGTCTCATCATCCCTATTCGGCTTTTTCACTTGATGTTCAACCTGCGCTACCTTGGCAAGTACATATGATCTTCTATCTCTCTTTGTAGGCCAGTCACGTGAATTCATAGAGATGTCTTCGAATAACTTTTTTGCTTTTATTGCTGTTTTAGATAACAGCGCTCCACCTGATGATGCATCAATAAAAATACGCGACTCACAATTCAATACATAATAGAAGATACTTACGTACTGAGCTTTAGACATTCCATGCTGTGGGCACCTCCTGAGCATGTCTTTAAATCTATCCCACGCCTCATAAAATTTCTCACCCTGATTCATAACAAATTGTGTGATGTCTTGCTTCATTCTTAAGATCCTTGAGGGTGGCATGTATCTCTCTAAGAACTTCTGCTGCAGTTGGTCCCATGTAGTGCAGTATGTGACATCAAGAGTCTCATACCAAGCTTCTGCCTTATCAATCAAAGAAAATTTGAATAGGGCGATCGGCCTAGCATTATCATTAGCTCCATCACCCTTTTGAGTGTTTGCATAACCAAGAAATCTTCGGAGATGCTGATATGGATATTCAAAGCAACCTCCAGAAAAGAGATTCTTCTCTACTATGTTAATAAGAGTGGGATGTATCTCAAAATCATCATCTTCCTCCCTTGCTCCTATCAACCCCATGTTGCCAAACCCATAATTCATGAAAATTTTACATATGGCAACATTATCTGGATTCTGCCTTACTCCGGTCATGTTTAACTCTCTGTGTTACTTCTTCCTTTCCTTCCTCTCCTTTTCCTAGCGCACAAGTACCTCAGAAAAAATTAAGGTTAGATAGAAATAAATAATCACAAATAAAAGTCTTAATCAACTAGAAATAATAAACTAATAATAACAGTCGTCCCCGGCAACGGCGCCAAGAACTTGATGCTTGTTTTCTTTGCACGCAAAATTAATCCCCAAGTATTTAGAATATCAGTTGCGGCTTAAGAAAGCGACCAAATGAATTATCGAACCCAAAGGACAGCGTATTACCAATTTAATTATTTACTAAATTAATTAAGACAAGTGTGGCAATATAGTTTTTGGAATTTAATTATAATCTACTAAATAATTAATTAAAATAACAAATAAAATAAAATATCACTAGAAGAATACGAAAGTGAGTCATGAGAGAGAATAGGTAGCCCTAGGATAATCCAATTTCACTCATTAATTTCCCTTCCATGTGTTGATGTCCGACTCTGCCTTGTGGAATATGGACGCATCACTAAACCATGCATATCTAATCTATAGACGCAAGTAAACATGCGTGTAACACGTGTGAATAACCTCAGAGCAAGAGATATAATTCCACCCCCTTTCTAGGTACTATCGGTATCAATTATTTTCCTGGCAAATTGGTACTATAACCCGATATGATCTCCCATTATAGGTACTATAAAATTATCCTCTTTATCCTACTTAATAACCTGAATTCAATTCAATTAATAAGTATTTATATATGATAGTTTTAATGAAGCTTCGGAGTCCCCTCATTTAGAATCATAACATGGAATCTTGTTCAGCGGTGAACATACTCAATCTACAAACAAGATATATATTCAGACTCTATATATCAATTGAAGATGCACAAAACGACCGTGAATATGGATTAAGCACAATCATATATAAAATAAATCTACAAGTAGTGTTGTACGGAGTTTACACACGAATGTTCAATTAATTCATAAAACCTTCACAACCCTAGTTAAACCAAAAAGGCTCTAGCCTATGATGTTACGAAGAACAATCATGGGGGTTGGATAGATCTTATCCGAATATTCAGAAAATTACAAGATAAATTAAGAAACGAATAAAACCCTAGATGTGGGAGTCATCGCATCCTTCTCCGTCTTGAATCCTCCTTTTGGTTCTCCTCTTGATTCCACATACGAATCTTCAAAGTGATGGATGGATGGAGGAAAATATGTGGATGATGGTTAGGGTGTGAACCCGTGGGGTGTAGTACGGATTTGTGGCTCTTCTTTCCTTCAATAATGATTAATGATGTGATCTACATCCCCTTTTATACTTGTAAGCTCTCTTTATGGACCTTAGATGACCTTTTTTTGGAAAACACGAAAATTCATGTAAACACACACTAAGGGTGAAAAACACGCACAAATTCAGAAATTTCTCGGAAATTCTCGCTGGCAGCTGCACGACTTCACGATTTTGAACATAACTTCCATATTTGGCCTCCGATTTGAGTAATTCTTGCGCTCACGCGATCCTCTCTTCCTTGTCTTTCTATCAATATAAAGAACTCACAAAAACTCCAAGAATTATAGGTGTAACAAGCCATGAAAAATGACACAGTCGTTCTGTTCGGCACAGCTCGCGCGACGTTACCCCTTTGATCATATCTCTCTCGTTTGAATTCTGATTGGGGTGTTCTTTACTCCAAAACGATACTCTTTTCAGCGGTTTTCCAACCATGTATAAAACTTCTAGTTCAGAGCTCCACAAGAATACCAAAAAATTCTACAATTTGGACGTGCGTTTTTCAGCATCATAGCACAAATTGCACCTTTTCTCCAACTTTGCACTGTTGATCCATTTTCCACCTAAAACATAATAAAACACCTCAAACGTACCTTTTTCACATATATATTGAATATAAGACACTTGTGCTAATATACAACATCAATTCCCATCATAAAAATGTTAGATTGGACACTAAAACACGTTTATTTTCACTCTCATCAGATATCAGTTGCAACTTAAGCAAGTGACCAAGTTAAATATCGAACTCAAAGGGAGGCGTATTATCAATTTAATTATTTACTAAATTAATTAAGACGAAAGGTAATAAGAGTTGTGAAATTAATTATCAACTAAAATACTAAAATTAAATAATAAATAAAATTAATTATCACTAGAAGAATAGAAAGTGGATCAAGTAGGAGAATATGTAGCTCTAGGGTAATCCAGTTTTACTACTTAACTTCCCTCTCAAGTGCAGGCCGACCTTGTGGTCTTTGGACGCATCACTAAACCATGCAAATCTACTCTATCGACACAAGTAAATATGTGTGTAACACGTGTGAATAACCTCAGAGCAAGAGACGTAATTTCATCCCCTTTCTAGGTACTATTATTATCAATTATTTTTCACGTCTGGAACCTAACCCAATATGATCTCCCTTTATAGGTACTATAAAATTACCCTCTTTATCCTGCTTACTAACCTGAATTCAATTCAATTAATAAATATTCATATATAATAGTTCTAATGAAGCTTCGGAGTCCCCTCACTTAGAATCATAACATGGAATCCTGTTCAGCGGTCACTCAATCTACAACCAAGATATATATTCAAACTCTATATACCAATTGAATATGCACAAAACGACCGTGAATATAGATTAATAAAGTATAATCATATATAAAATAAATCCACAAGTAGTGTTGTACGGAGGACACACAAGAGAGTTTAATTAATTCATAAAACCTTCAAAACACTAGATCTACCAAAACAGTTCTAGCCCATGATGTTGCGAAGAACAATCATTGGGGTTGGATAGATCTTACCCATAGTCTGGAAAATCACAAGATAAACTAGGAAATGAATAAAACCCTAGATGCGGAAGTCGTCGCATCCTTCTCCATCTTGAATCCTCCTCTTGGTTCTCCTCTTAATTCCACAGACGAATTTTCAAAGTGATGGATGGATGAAGGATAGGATGTGGATAATGGTTGGGGGGGTGATCACCCCTTGTGGAGTGTAGGATGGTTGTGTTGCAGACTCACATGAATGATGATGTAAAATATATATATATAGGTGTGAGAAGGGAATGAAATAAGAAATAAAAGATATGGGTGAATCATGAAAGATTATGTGATAAGGGGATTAATTGTGCTCCAAGACATAGGAATTATGGGCTAATTTTTGGAAATTCTCGGAAATTCTCGCCGGCAGCTGCGCGGCGTCACGATTTTGAGAATAACTTTCTCGTACGATCTCTGATTTGAGTGATTCTATAGCCAAAACGATCCTATCATCTGTGGCTTTCCAACCATATATCACACCATCAGTTATGAGTTCCACACGAACACAGAAAAATTATGGAAGTTGAACGTGTGTTTATCAGCATTCCTCTAACTTTGCACTTTTGATCCTTTTTCCATCTAAAACACAATAAAACACCTCAAATGCATCTTTTTCTCAAATATATCGAATATAAGACATTGGTGCTAATATATAACAATAATTCTTATAAAAAATGTTAAATTAAACATTAAACACGCTTATTTTCATTCTCATTAATCCCTCAAACTTACCCGTTGCTCGTCCCGAGGCAACAAAATAAAAATAAAGTGAGAGAGAGAGATTAAGAAAATTAGTGGAAAACAAGGACTGCAATAAATACGCTATTCACAATACAATTGTCCTCAACTTAAGTTATGCAACTCTCATTACATGTAATAATCAATTCATAGGATACAAGATAAGACAATTACCACCAATTCAATGCTCCATTGACATGTTCTCACGGGAAGTATATATCACTCGCACTCAAGTGTAAAAGATGTACACTTATAGGTTAAGGTGTTTACGCTCATATTCAATTCAAGTGCATGCGTAACCAAAAGCTTGTCAAATGTCTCAAACTCTCCACCACTAAAAGTATGATTCGACAATTGGATCAAAAATGACTTTTCTTTTGGATGTAATGTTGACCCTTTGGTTAAGATAGAAAATATATGGATAATGTGACTCAAATATTGGAGAACTAAAGCTGATGGATCACTTCAACTTTCATCCTCTCTTTCATTTCAACGTAGACAATTTTCATTCCTTCTTCACCTTCAAGAAAAACATTTTTTCTTTCTTCTCTTGTTTTTTTCTCCTTTTTTTCTCTCGAGATACCAGTTTCGGGTACTACCTCCGCATCCTCCATAGGGTACTAGATTTAAGCATTACCCTAAGGTGTTTAGTTCAATGTATTAGATTTAAGCAGTAATCCATTATTTTCCTTAAATGCATTTTCAAGCTCAATCACGGTTTCAACGCTAATTTCATTCATTCCCAAACTGTTATAAAATTCCATCAACACACTTTAAAAAGCCATTAATTCTCTTCATGATTGATAATCAAGGCTAAAAAAATTCAAATGCTCAAAGTGGTTATTTCTCGTAGGCTGCCAAAGAATGATGTTTTTAGGCTCAACGGGGCTAACTACGGATAAACATCATTCGGTAGGGAATTATTTGGCTAAGTGACTCATAAATTCAAGATGGCCAAAAATCATCTCCCGTCATCTAACACACATGTAGGACAAGAGGCAAGTTCTAGAATACACACACAATAACGATACTCACCAGAAAAGAATATCACGTTATTATGTAACATGATCAACAAGGCTAAAAATCTCACATAAGTTTTTTAACATGTAATAGAACATTTTTCTGGCATTTTATCATTTTCATTCAAATTTCAAATTTCAAAAATTTTGTCAGTTTTCTTTTTCTCCCCTTTCTTTCCCTCACCCTTTCTTCTTCCATTCTTTCTTCTGATGGTTGCGATTTCCTTTGCGCTATAAGTTCTCCTTTCTTATCCAGGTATAACTCCTCTCACTTCCGCTTTCTCTTTCCTCTAATTACCTTCTCTGGTGTCTTTTGCGTTCTTTTTGTCATCGCGGTCTAGGGTTTTCTCTTCCTCTTTTATTCTGTATCCAGTTTCTTTTTCTCCTAATTCTTATGATTATGAGTCGTGAGGTTTCTATTTCTCCAATGAAATCTGATGAGTGTGTAAATTCATGTAATTTGAGCTCTTATTTCTATGATAATGATGTATGATTTGATCTTAAGTCAAGATAAATCGAGATATGTAGTAGAAAGTCACGAATCAGGTGCGTGTGAGGCCGTTTGAGCTGATTTTCGAAGGAAAACATGATAGAAGTGCTCGGAACCAGATAAGAGGTGTTTTAGCACCCAGTTCAACCAAATGGGAGGTTGTTAGACCACCGGTTCTGGTCAAATCAGGTGCCAAGAAGTCATTTCATCAATGGTTCGACCGCGACATTGTGGTTCGACCAGACGCGATGGTCGAATCGTGGTCAAACCAAAAGCCTAAAGATTTGCAAAACATGATTCAACTACGAAGCTTCTAGTTCAACAAACTTTCGAGTCAAACCAGTCACTTGTAGATCCATTACAGGCCAGTTCGACCAGGCCATAAGTGGTTCGACCAAGGGCTTTGGTCAAACCAATGCACGAGAAGATTCCGGATCCATATGTTTACACCTTAAGTACATGTTTTCGCTCAAAAAGCCCATCCAAGGTCCATAAGGAGAGCTTATAAGTATAAAAGGAAGGCCCTACGCAGCAGAACGATACACCATTCACCACCTTCATTCTACACAACATCCGAAACCCTACCATTATCTATGGAGCTATGGAGAGAGATTCGTCTATCGAATCAAGTGAGAACCAATTGAAGATTCAAGATGGAGAGAGACGCGACGGCGCCCGCATCTAGGGTTTACTTCACATCTTAATTTATCTTGTTATTTTCAAGACTATTATAAGATCTATCCAACTACCATGATTGTTCTTCAATCAATCATGGGCTAGAACCGCTTCGGTAGTTCTAGGGTTTATGAAGGTTTTATGAGTTAATTGAACTTTCGTGTGTATATTCCATACAACTCTACTTGTGGTTTATTTTATATATGACTATGCATATTTAATTCATACTCAGAGTTGTTTTATGCATCATTAATTGTTATGTAGAGTCTGAATACATATCTTGATTATTGAATGAGTTCGTTCACTGCTGGGCAGGATTACATGTTATGAATCTAAGTGAGGAGACTCCGGAGTCTCATTAGAACTATCTTATATAAATACTTGTTAATTGAATCTTATTCAAGTTAATAAGTAGGAAAAAGGGAATAACTTCATAGTACATATAAAGGGAGATCATATCAGGTTAGAGTACTTAGTGCACGGGAAATAATTGATACTGATAGTAACTAGAAAGGGGGGTTAATTATATCTCTTGCTCCAAGAATATTCACACGTGTCACACGCTTATTTAATTGTATCTATAGATTAGATTTGCATGATTTGGTGATGCGTCCATACTTTAAAAGGCAGAGTCGAATATTGATACACAGAAGGTAAATTAATAAGTAAAATTGGATGGGCCGAAGGACTACCTAATTTCTCACTTATTCACGTTCGTTTAATCTCTCCTGTTTATTCATTTTAATTGCTATTTTAATTATTTATTTCTTAGTTACTCAATTATTCCACAATTATGTTGCCCAACTAGTCTTAATAAGTTCGATTACAATTAAATTGATAATAATACGTCCCTTGGGTTCGATATCACTTAGTCGCTTATCAAAGTTACAATAGCATCCTTCACACTTGGGGATTAACATTGTGTGTTGAGAAAATGCTAATAAAGTTCTTGGCACCGTTGCTGGGACGACATTAATTATTAGTTTATTATTTTTATTTTAATTGAGACTATTTTATTCTTGTCTTTATTTGTTAATGCTTATTTTTCTTAGGTGTTGCTCACTAGATCAAAGGAAGGAGAGTTAGCACCTTATAATCCAGAGATCAGAGCATCGTCGAGGAAGAAAAAGAAGAAAAAGAACAAGAACAAGAATGGAGAACCAACTCAAGCTCTTAATTTAAGAGTTGAAGTTGACGAGCTGAACTCGCAAGCGATTGAAACTGCAACTAGAGATAAGTTGAAAGCAGAAGCAGTCAACATGGCAGCGAATCCGGATAATCTTTCCATCTGAGAAGTCTTTAAGAACAATGAAGGAGACAATGTGGGGCTATTAGGAGCAAGAGGGGCCGAAGCTGATTTTGATCTTCACTCCTACTCTAATCAGCATGATTGAAAGGAGTCCCTTCTCTGTGGGAACCTTTGAAGATCCTCAGCAGCATCTGAATAAATTCCTGGGGTATGCGAGGAGGATTATCCTATTTAAGTTCTCACTTACTGAAAGAGCGAGAAATTGGTATGATACCGTTAATGCTGCTGAATGCACTACCTGGGAACAATTGAAATTGAAGTTCTCGGAGCAATACATGTCATCTTCAAAGGTGTTTAAGATAAAATAAGAAATCAATCAATTTGCTATCAGTGGTAATGAGAAATTTCATGAGGCTTGGGACAGATTCAAGGACATGATTAGAAGGTGTCCACAACATGGGCTATCTAAAGCTCAATACATCAGTATTTTCTACAACGGATTGGATTATGATTCTCGAGTTTTACTAGATGCTTTGTCTAATGGATCACTGCTTACAAAGTCATCCGTTGAGGCCGAAAAGCTCTTTGAGGATATTTCGATGAATTCAAGAGATTGGCCTACTGATAGAGTAAGACACACTTATGTTCTTGGAAAAGTAGCGCAGGTTGAGCATACTATAGTTAAGTCGTGTAGAGAAGATGAGATCGTCTCTAGTTTGGTTAATATTAACAAGTTACTTGAGTCTCAGCAAAAATAAATTACTGATATAGCTCAGCGAGTACCAATTATACAGCAGGATGTTTTTAGTGAAGGAACTAGCCAAGAGGAATTGGAAGAGGCAAACTACACCTTGGGTCAAAGTATTCAAGGAACGAGATTCCAAAATCAAGAAAACTAGAATTACCAAGGGAACTTCAATAATCGTGGTCCCCCTGGTAATTATCAACAGCCAAGAAGGTTGGAGTTTTCATAGAGTAATCTTAATACAACAGTACAACCTCTGTTGGTGTTGATCCGGGTGCTAAGGTCGAAGAAGGAAAGCCTGGTTTTGAGGATGCGGTGAACAGGTACATGGCGAAGAATGATGTAAGAGTGGATCGCCTAGAGGCGAAGCTTGAGGTAAAGATTGATGCAAATCATAAGGATATATCTAAGCAGATAAAGGACTTGACGTTGTTGATGGGGCAGATGGCCGAGAATATAAATTAGCTTACGCAAATCGTAGAGAATGGTAAGTTTCCATCTCAAAGTATAACAAACCTGAAGCAGTGCAACGCCATCACGTTGAGGTCTGGAATGCAGTATGAGGGACCGATGATGCTGGAAATGAATTTTGGAGCTCCAGAAGCTCGATTCGACCAAGCCAACAGGTCAAACCACATCGTGGAGGTCGAACTAAGCACCTGGCAACCTCCGTAGCATCCAGATGGACTGTTCGATTGAGACCACCCTGGTTCGACCAACACTCAAGGTTGAACTGAGGTCGAACCAACCTGTCCGCGACCCTCTATTTTTTCTAAAGTTGGGTTCGATCAAAACCTACCTGGTTTGACCAACCCTTTCGGTCTAATCATGGTCGAACTGACCTGTCCGGGAGAGAACATACTTTCTAAAGCACGGTTCGACCACTACACACTTGGTTCGACCAGCACCCATGGTCGAACTGAGGTCGAACCACCTCATCCGGTACCTTTTGTCACGCTTAATGCTTTACCTAATGTTAATGCTACTCCATTGCCATCCCAAGAGTAGAATAGTGAGCTTATAACAGAAAAGAAATGGGAAAGAGCAAGGAGATTAAGAGCTGAGAAGGACAATGTGGAGAAGGTTGAACGTGATGAATGGGGGATTCCCAAGACAAAGTTACCTCTTATGTTTCCCTTCAAGCTAGTCAAGAAAGGATTGGAAGAAAAGTTCAAGAAGTTTACAGATATCATAAACAAGATAAGCTTGATCATTCATTTCTCTGAAGCAATCTTAGAGATGCCATATTATGCCCACTTTCTTTAGGATATACTATTGAAGAAGAGAAGCTTGAACGGAATTGAAACGGTGAATTTTTTTGAAAATTGCAGCTCGATCATTCAAAGGAAGCTGCCATCTAAGCTAAAGAATCCGAGAAGCTTCACTATTCTATGTGAAATTGGAAAGGGGCCGGTACGATGAGCCTTGTGCGATCTTGGGGCAATCATTAATTGGATGTCATTGTCAATATTTCAAAGGCACAACAGTTGCTCTACAATTGGCGGATATGTCTATGACTTTTCCAAAGGGTGTGATTGAAGATATTTTTGTGAAAGTAGAGGAACTGGTCTTTCCTGTGGATTTTCTAGTGCTCGAGATAGAAGATGACAAGGATAATGTTCCCCTTATCTTAGGGAGACCATTTCTTGCCACTGCTGGAGCGGTAATTGATATTCAAAAGTGTGAGCTAAGGCTGCAGATGGATAAAGAAGAGGTTCTATTCAACCTAGATAAAACAATGAAGATGCCGATAGAGACACAGTGTTACAACATTGATGTGGTAGAGGAGATCGTTAAGGAAGATATGTCATTGATCCTTCCAAGGATCATTTGGAGACATGCTTGGCGGAGTTTCTTACTTTTCCCACCACAGAGCTAGATGAGCTCTCTAATGAGGTATGTATTGAATTTCTTGAAAATCTATAGTGGTCTTTGACAGGTATGAATAGAAAAGAACCAAGTTTGAAGAGGTGAAGTGGACTAGAGAGTACTTGCCATTAGATAGAGAGAGCACAACAAAAGAAGAGAAGAAAGAGGAGTTGAAACCACTACCGGATCATTTGAAGTATGTCTATCTAGGTGACAATGAAACATATCCAGTAATTGTATCTTCTTCTTTAACTGATGATCAACTTGAAGAGTTATTAGATGTGCTTAGGAAGTATAAGTCTGCGATTGGTTGGTCTCTTGAAGGGTTGAAAGGTATTAATCCATCATATTGCATGTATAAAATAAGATTGTTAGATGAGGCTAAGAGTAGCATTCAGAACCAGCGGAGAGTGAATCCCGCTATTCAAGAACTGATTAAGAAGCAAATCCTAACATGGCTAGATGTATAAATTATATATCCAATTAGTGATAGTCCCCATGTGAGTCCATTGCATGTTGTAGCTAAAAAGGGAGGCATGACTATTGTGTAAGCCGAAGATGGCAAGACTTAAGCCACTAGGATTCCTACGGGATGTCGTGTGGGTACTGATTATGGGAAGCTGAATGATAATACATGCAAAGAACACTTCCCTCTTCTTTTCATGGATCAAATGCTTGATCGTCTTGCGGGGTATAATTTTTTATTGTTTCTTGAATGGGTACTAGGGGTATAATCAAATCATGATTGCACCCAAGGACCAGGAAAAGACCACTTTTACTTGCCCGTATGGAATCTTTGGTTTTAGAAAAATGCTTTTTGATTGTGTAATGCACCTGCTACATTTCAGCGCTGCATGATGACCATATTTAATGGGTTGATAGAAAATATCATGAAAGTGTTTATGGATGATTTCTCTGTGTTTGGTTCCACCTTTGGTATTTGTTTATCTAACCTATCTACTGTTTTGAAGAGATGTCAATAAACTAATCTGAAGAGATGTCAATAAACTAATCTTATCATGAATTGGGAAAAGTGCCACTTCATGGTGAGTGATGAGATTGTTCTTGAGCATCATATTTCGGCTAAGGGATTGCAGGTGGATAGTGCAAAGGTGGTGGCGATTGAGAAGCTTCCACCACCTACTAATGAAAAGGGAGTGCGGTCCTTCCTTGGACACGCAGGATTTTATAGAAGATTTATCAAAGACTTCTCAAAATACTCCAAGTCGTTGTCTCACTTACTTGAAAAGGATGTTCCTTTTATTTTTGATGATGAATGCCTAACAGCTTTTCAGGTTTTCAAGGAGTCACTTATTACTGCACCTATCTAGATCATACCGGATTGGACTCAATGTTTGTACTTATGTATGATGCAAGTGATTTAGCACTTGGAGTGATGCTTAGGCAGATGAGAGAATAGAAATTATGTGCCATTTACTATACGAGTAAGACTTTTGATGCAGCACAAAAGAACTACTCTATCACTGAAAAGGAGTTTCTAGCTGTTATGTATGCATTCAAAAAGTTTTGACAGTATTTGATTGGCATGAAGACTATAGTGTACACGGATCATTCTGCGATCCGGTATTTGATGGAGAAGAAGGAAGCGAAGCTAAAGATCATTAGATGGGTCCTTCTTCTACAGGAGTTTGATATGGAGATCCAGGATAAGAAAGATATGGAGGATGTGTTGGTCAATCACCTATCAAGGTTGGAGACAAGGGAGCATTGTGATGATTCTTTCGAATACACAGAGGAGATGTTCCCAGATGAGAAGATTATGGCGGTGTTTGCTGAAGGAGCAAAGAGAGCTTGTGTAGTCGCTGCTCAAGGAATAGATCCATGGTACGCGGATTACGTAAATTATATAGCCATAGGATAAATTCTAAGAGATCTCAACATGTATCAACTTGTGAAGTTTAAGAGAGATGTTGAGACTTATATGGTATGATCCGTTCGTCTACAAGATTTATACGGATTCTATCGTCCGTAGGTGTGTGACCGAGATGGAGATGGAGAGTGTTCTTGATTTTTGCCATGCATAACCTAACGGGGGCATTTCGGAGCCCAAAAGACTGCAACGAATGTACTTCAATCTGCTCTTTATTGGCCTACTTTGCTTAAAGACTATGAATCCGATGTGGCGACATACGATAGATGTCAAAGGATGGGAAACATAAGAAGAAGAGATGAGATGCAACTTTAGCCGAGCATTCTCGTTGAGATCTTTGATGTATGGGAAATCGATTTTATGGGGCCATTTTCCCCATCTAATGGATTTCTCTACATCCTTTTAGCAGTGGATTATGTTTCTAAGTGGGTGGAAGTCATTCCTACTCGCATGAATGATTCGAAGAGTGTGTTGTCTTTCTTGAAGAAACATATCTTTGCCCGCTATGGAGTTCCTAGAGTACTTGTAAGTGATGGAGGTTCCCACTTCGTCAACAAGCTTCTTGAAAGAGTTCTCAAGGAATGTGGTGTTAAACATAGGGTTACTACACCCTATCATCCTCAAGCTAATGGGCAAGCTGAAGTCTCCAACTGACAAGTAAAACAAATTTTGGAGGAGGTAGCCGAAACTAATAGGAAAGATTGGGCTATGGAGCTCGATGATGTTTTATGGGGGTTTCAAACTGCATATAAGACTGTGCTTGATATGTCACCTTATCAAATTGTCTAAGGAAATCCGTGCCACTTACCTGTAGAGATTCAGCATAAGGCTTTTTGGGATTTGAAAAGTTTGAACTTGTGTCTTAAGGATCAAAAGGAGTTGAGGTTGACTCAAATCAATCAACTAGACGAGTTCAGAAATCAAGCTTATAAAAATTTGGTGATCTATAAGGAAAGAATGAAGAAATGACATGATTCGAAGATCACTTACAAGGAATTCAAGCAAGGAGATGAGGTATTACTATTTAACTCTCATTTAAAGCTCTTTGTAGGAAAATTGAAATCAAAGTGGACAAGACCATTCATTACCCATAGTGCCTGTGGAGGGAGAGTTTTGAGATCATGGATAAGGACAGAGACATCATAGCAGCAAACGGGCATCGATTAAAGCATTATAAGGTGCCGGATGATGCTTGCATCGTCTTTGAGGATACCTTGCATTGATATGGTACCGTTGTGACTCTCCGACGTTAAATAAGAGTGCCTGTTGGAGGCTTTCCCTCCTATTTTATTATTTTATTTCATTAGTGTGAGTAAGAAATTTTTATATTTGACATGCTTACTTATCGGAAATTACATCTCTTTGCAAACCTAGTTTCAAATATGGTTTCTACTAAGTTTGGGGGGTGTGATGTACTTACCTCATTGTAGCATCAAGATTATAATTTTTTCTTTGCAACGTTTGTTAGGGGAGTTGTTTTTTTTGTGGTGTATTAAAACTTTAATCGGTGTTGATGTGTTAATTTTTTACAATTTGCCTAATGTTCAGTGGTGTTTTATTTGTTGTGTCGTATGTAGAGTATATATACAATTATTATTGAGTCTTAATGGTTGTTCTCTAGCTTTAGTTTTGCTCTATTTTAGTACCTAATGATTGTTTTTGAGTTTGAAGTTTGCAGGGGACGAAGAAGCAAGTTTGAAGGAATATGAGCATGGTTCGACCAAAAGAGGAGGTTGAACCAGATGGTTCGAGTCAACCCGCAATCAGAGAAATTTTTACAGGCCGGTTCAACCAAAGGGATATGGTTCGACCAAGGGTTCGAGTCGAACCAACAATCTAAAAATTGGTTACAGGCTAGTTCGACATTGACCTGATGGTTCGACCAATGGTTTGAGTCGAACCATATCAGAAATCTATCCAGAAGCGTGGTTCTACCACGACAAGGTGGTTCGACCACCTGGTTCGAGTCAAACCAGGCCAGGTAAGGTGTGTTTAAATGTGATTTTCGCCCCTGTTCCGTACACTTTTCACACCACCCACACTCTAATCCTCTCCGAACCAAAAATTCTCTCGTCCAAACTTTGATTTTACTTCATTCTACTCTGATTGAACCACCTTCCTCCACTTTCCACACTCTATTTCTCACGGATTTTGAGCATTTTAGTTGTAAAACTAGGGTATTCCATCCAATTTGGAGATTTTCATACATTGTTCATTCTAAGCCATGGCTGAATCGAAAGGTACGTTCTCTTGACTCTATTACACTAGAATTGAAGTTTTATTGCTTGATTTTAAGTGGGTAAGTTGATTGAACTCGTTTTTTATGTGGATTCATGGTGTAATTTGAATTTTGTTTGAAATTTTATATGAACAAGTGATGGGTCCAATATTAATTGTTGATTTGTTGTTAGACCTTGATGTTTACTTGAAGTTGTTGAGCAAATTGAGTGGTAAAGTGAAGCATGTTAGAATTGTTGTTGAATTTATGAAGTTTGATAAATTGCGTGCTTAAGGAAGTGAAGTGAATGACGAATTGATCTTGTTTGAGAAGTTGAATTGTGAAGCGAAATTGGGGTAACATGTTATGGTTTCGTTGTTTAATATCATGAATTGGCATGCTTGTTTGAAATTGATTATACATGAATAACTTGAAGTCTTGAGTAGAGTTTAGTGTATGTTTAGATTTGGAATTGGATTGGTTTTCTTTTCTTGTGTTTGTTTGGTATTGAAATATTATTCTTGTTGGAAAAGAAAAGGCGATTAAAGTCCGCTCTAAGAGGAGGGAGGATAGATAGCCTTGTGAAGACGAGGTTACAAAGAAATTATGACTTGAGAAGAGACTGCCTAGGAACTTTCATATACAAATGTAGAATTGAGAGGAGATCAAGGTTAGATGGGGTGCGATGTCTGATAAGATTGCTCGCACGAGGTACCAGGATGATGATGTAATGAGGACGAAGAATATTCAGGATGATATTATATGATATTTGATCAAGTAGGTATCCATCACTTCATGGAGCTGAAGAGGCCGACATATTTTCAGGTGACTGCAGAGGTGTTGTGCTCGATTACCATCAAAAAGGGTTCGAGTTCTCTTCCTTATAAGTGTTCATTTCAGATGGGAGGCGAGAAGAGAACTTGGACAGCTGAGGATTTTAATATGCTACTAGGAACTCTATGGGGGATTTCTAGGTATGAGGATGGACACTTCCGACCTAATGATTTATAGAGAACTATCTCAAGAGAGGACATGGATTTCAAGACGAATGAAGCTCATACTGATTTGATTCGCATCTCGGTTATTGAATACATGGATAGAATTTTGGGCAACACATTGTTTGCCCGATCTGAGAGAAGTTTTGTATCTAGGGGAGAGTTGAACGCTCTATGTTATGTTGAATGGAGTGAGGTTTAATATGGGTTCGTATTTGATTCAGCAGCTCAACAGATTCAGGAGTTCCACTTTTCAGAAAGTGAACATTGGAGGATTGTTTACTCCTATGGTTGAGTTGTGCCACATGAATTTAACTGCATTACACTTATTTTGGAGTATACGGATTTGGTTATGAGTGCATGTGTTAAAGCTGGATTTGCTTATCATCGCGATGGAGATTGGTTTTACACTAGGGGATCTAATCCAATTTCTTTCATGTTTCCATTGATGTGAGGGCTTTGACTAGGATCCAGTTTGATAAAAACATGTTGATGGACAGTTTAGCGCACGAGGCGATATCCATTATGTTCTTGAGGAGAGGAGACTGGAGGACTGTTGCCCAGATGTACGGTGCTGGATGTATCAGGAGCTTCAGAGAATAGTAGATAATATGCGGCAGCAGCAGCCTCAACACGATGATGAGATGAATGGAGTAGAGCCGATTGAGCATCCTAAGATGGAAATTCCGCAGCAGCATGAGATGCCACCACCACAGCAGCCGCAGCAGCACTGGGGCGGTCCGAATGAGTTCTATACGAAGCAGTTTAGATTGATGAATGAGCACCTTGTCAACTTGAACAACAATCAGAAGGAGACGAATCGCTAATTGGGCTTGCTGACGATGAGCTATGCCTCACTCGATATGTGGTACAACGCGTTGCACGCAACTATGTGGTGATGGATCAGAGATTGGGAGATTTAAGTGATAATTATAAAGCTCTGGATAGGAAGGTGGATACCCTACAGAGAGATTTCGGTGATTGGTGCCGGGGTGATAGTGATGATGATGCTTCGGAGGAGTAGAGGGCGCCAGGTTTTCATCTTATCTACTTCTTCTCATCCCCCTTCTCTTTTTATCTTTATAGGATGGGTATTTGGTGTGGTGAGTGTCATGTACTGATTTTATACTGATTCTGATGTTGAATTTGTTGGTGATACTTGATTTGGATTGATATTATATGGGTTCTTGATTAGTATGTTGCATTCGTATTTTACATGTGTTGATTTTGTTGATGAGAAACATGTATAACTTGTTAAATATGTGGAGTTTATTGTGGAATTGATCTTGATTATATGCTATGAGGAGTGCTTAGGAATCTATTTACCCATGTGAGAATTTGAGCCTTATGAAACCATGCTACATCCGTGCATGATAGTTTATTCTTGTGAGAATCGTTCATATGACCATATTCTAGAACTTGGCTTGGTGTCTTGTGTGAGACTTATGATTGATTAGTTATTAGAACATGATCGTTGGCTATTATATTTTATTTGAGTCACTTAGCCGCCTTTAAAAGCTTTTTCTTTGGCAAGCCTTGATAAAAAGCCTTATTCATTCTTCACTTGAGCCTTGTTGAATACCCTATTCATTAGTAGAGAGTTGAGGTGAATATATGCTAGTTTGAATGTGAAAAGAAAAGGAAGAAAATTTGGTTGAGCTATATGAAGAAAAGAAAAATATGGTTAAATCTTGTTAGGGGTAGTGCCTGAAACTGGTACCCCAATTCCTTAGAAGGATAGTGCCCGAAATTGGTACCTTTGTACTTTGAAGAAAGGAGAAATAAAGATGTTGACGCCAAGGAAAAGAAGTAGAAAGATGAATTGCAAAGATCATGAGAATAAGATGGAGAAGAAGAAGCTGTTTGATGAAAACCAAAACTCCAAGGTAATTCTCTACTAGTGAATTCGTCATTTTATCTATATGTTCCTACATGTACCAAAGAGCCAATACTACAACCCAAAAGCAAGTCTCTGTGTTCCTAGTAACGAAGTGATTATAAATTGATTTTTGAGACCCTTGCCAAGCTTATGGTTACGCGGAAATATGAATTGAGTATGAGCGTATATATTAACCCATAAGTGTACATCTTTTACACTGGAGAGCAAGAGTAAACACTTATCTTGTGAGCTAAATGACTTAATACTCCAAAGAGTATTATAATTGAGTGATATTTTTGCATGAATGAAATGTATGATGCGAGTGGTACTTGTTTTAAATTTATAAATTTCATGTGTAGGAATGTTTTGTACTTGACTTGATGGCCTTGTGAATTTTACACTTACTCTTATGGTTTTGATTTTATTGCCTCGGGACGAGCAACATGTAAGTTTGGGGGTTTGATGAGTGTGTAAATTCACATAATTTGAGCTCTCATTTCTGTGATAAGGATGTATGATTTGATCTTAAGTCAAGATAAATCGAGATATGTTCATGAATCAGGTGCGGGTGAGGCCCTTTGAGCGAATTTTCGAAGGAAAACAAGATAGAAGTGCTCAAAACCGGAAAAGAAAAGTTTTAGCACCTGGTTCGACCAAAGGGGAGGTGGTTTGGCCACCATTTCTGGTCGAACAGGTGCCAAGAAGTCATTTCAGCAATGGTTCGTCCACACATTGTGGTTCGACCAGACGTGATGGTCAAACCGTGGTCGAACCAAAAGCCTGAAGATTTGCAAAACATAGTTCGACCACAGAGCTTCTGGTTTGACCGACATTTGAGTCGAACCAGTGACCTGTAGATCCATTACAGGCCGGTTCGACCAGCCTATGAGTGGTTTGACCAAAAAACTCATCCAAGGTCCGTAAGGAGAGCTTATAAGTATAAAAGGAAGGCCCTACGTAGCAGAACGATACACCATTCACCACCTTCATTTTACATAGCATCCGAAACCATACCATCATCCATGGAGATGTGGAGAGAGATTCATCTATCGAATCAAGTGAGAACCAAGTGAAGATTCAAGATGGAGAAAGACGCGACGGCGCCCACATCTAGGGTTTACTTTGCATCTTAATTTATCTTGTAATTTTCAAGACTATGGGTGAGATCTATCCAACTACCATGATTGTTCTTCGATTAATCATGGGCTAGAACTGCTTCAGTAGTTCTAGGATTTATGAAGGTTTTATGAGTTAATTGAACTTCCGTGTGTATACTCCGTACAACACTACATGTGGTTTATTTTACATAAGACTATGCCTTTTTAATTCATACTCAGAGTTATTTTGTGCATCATTAATTGTTTTGTAGAGCATGAATAAATATCTTGATTATTGATTGAGTGAGTTCACTGCTGGGCAGTATTACAAGTTATGATTCTAAGTGAGGAGACTCCGAAGTCTCATTAGATCATCTTATATAAATACTTGTTAATTGAATCTTATTCGGGTTAATAAGCAGGACAAAAGGAATAACTTCATAGTACATATAAAGGGAGATCATATCAGGTTTGAGTACTTAATGCATGAGAAATAATTGATACTGATAGTACCTAGAAAGAGGGTGAATTATATCTCTTGCTCCAAGGATATTCACACGTGTCTCACGCTTATTTATTTGTGTCTATAGAGTAGATTTGCATGGTTTAGTGATGCCTCATACTCCACAAGGCAGAGTCGGACATTGATACACGAAAGGAAAATTAATAAGTAAAACTGGATTGCCCGAAAGGCTGCCTAATTTCTCACTTATTCACTTTCATTTAATCTCTATGGCTTATTTATTTTAATTGCTATTTTAATTATTTATTTCTTAGTTACTCAATTATTCCACAATTATATTGCCTAACTAGTCCTATTAAGTTAGATTATAATTAAATTGATAATAATACGTCCTTTGAGTTCGATAATCACTTGGTCGCTTATCAAAGCTACAATAGCATCCTTCACACTTAGGGATTAATATTGTGTGTTGAGAAAATGCTCATCAAAATCCCCTTTACAAACCACTGATTCTTCGCTCTGGAGTAATGGGCCTTCCTCTCCCCGTCAAGAAGAGGGTTCGAGTTCTCGCCCTCTTTCTAAATCTGCATTTAACCAAACGATCGTCACCTTTGTGTTGAATTTTCATTTGAGACACGGTGCGACATGGCTGATGTGGGTCCTGGGTTGTTGGCTCATCTTGGAATTTCCCTTTTCCGCTACAAAGTTTCCATCTACTATTGACGATCGTTGGTTAGAGAATAACCCTATTATTGCTATTGGTAAATACCAGTGTGGAGATGACATTGAGTTCTTTCTTCCTTCCTCCGAGGGTTGGATGTGTTTTGCCCCGTTTAATATTGTTGCTGCCTACGAGTTGCAGTTTGAGCTCGGCCTTCGTGATTTCGACGCCCCTGGTATTTCTCTTCGCCTAGCTCCCGAGCACCCGACTATTCCCAATCCAAGTCTTCAAGGCACGCCTTTTGAGGGGCTCAAGAGTAATCTTGTTTCATTCAATTCTCCATCTCACTACGGGGCCTCCTTCTCTTCGGAGGTTTGGTGGTAATACAAAGGAAATGCTCCTCTGCACTCTTGGGATTATAATCGTTTGCCGGTCGAGATGGTTTATCCTGTTTTGCCTATAGTAGAAGAGGCAACTCCATATCTTCCTGTGAATCAGATAGTTGACAAGGAAATTATAGAGAAATTTAGTGGTCTTGATGAAGCTGGCAAGACCTTTATCCGTACTCAAGAACCTATATTTAATTTTGATGCTCCCGCCTACTTGGCTCATGTTGCTGCTTTTCCTTTTAAGAGTTGCACCACAGAGCTCCTTACCCATGTTAGGAACATGTCTCCCGGGGAATCTCCTCAAGGCTCAAGAAGACAATTCTTACTATAGGGTTGTCGTTCTTCCCATGACTAAGATTTACTGTTTCTACTCCTTTTCTGCAGGCATGGCGATAGCTTATTCCAAAATGTCTTACCCTCCTTTATGGATGACATGCGTGATGTCCTCCGCTAAGACCTCAGTCAAGAAATGATGCCTCTGGGCGAGTCTTTGAAAGGACAACTCAACTTAGGACTACTTGGTGAGTATTCTGATTCCATCACTAATACTGATCTTCCCGTAGAGGGTTCTGATGAGGTTATAGAGGTGGGTTCAGACGAAGCCTTTGCCGATGGCATTCTGGATCTCGCTACTGCCGACTCCAAGGCTGAGGATCCTTTTATAGATCTTCTCACTGAGTCCCTGGGGTGTCGCTTTTGGAACCAGCCCCTAGTTCTAAGACCCCTAACCTTGATAAGGATAATCCGCCATGCTAAGAGCTCCCGATTCGTACTAAAGTTACAAGTAGGCCTGATAGAATCATTGCTACCGTTGTTTCAGTGCTTCAGATTTCTGAGATTGCGATTTCTTCGATCGTTCCATCATCTTTCGAGATGGCTGAGACAATCGATACTTCTTTAGCTCTGATGGCTTCCGAGGTCATCCTTACTTCTTCTGAGGGCGTGACGCTCGAGGGTAGTAGTCCGAAGTCTGTCTGCATCACTGGTTCAGAAGTACTTCCAACTGCCAAATGAAGCTATCCCGAGACCATAGTTTCGAGTAGGATACCTCATTTATTTTAGTTTTTCATGAATGCTCCTTGTATTTTCCTTTTTTTTTCTTGAATTGTGTAATATTCCTCTTTGAATTTCCAGCAATGTATAATCCTTTCCTTATGAAATACTTGACTTTATGTTGACTAAGCTCTTGGGTATTCTGGTAATTTTGCTTCTACTTTTGAGTGTAAATGCTGTTTTCTGTCGTGGTGTAGCACGTCTTTGATTAATGCCACATGGATTAATCTGGGCCCTTTCTTTTCCATAGAAGTTGTAAAGTCTTATATTCCCCACCGTCCGATTGTTGCCATTTTTGGTTCATCCTTTCCCATCGTGACTTGGGGCATATTCTTTTCCAATAGAAATCTTTCGATTTCTTTTTTCAAAATTCAAACCCTTTGCCTGGTTTTGTGTTTTCCCCTTAACTCCCTTCTACATTTTCCGGCTTTCTCTGAGATTTCGCTTATCCTCTCCTTTTACTAAACCCTAGTTTTTGCACTTGTTTCCATCAATGGCTAGTGAAGGTACCCCTCATCCTACTGATGTTCAATAGGTTAACACCTCCAATTCTATGCCAGAAAGGCCAGCGCAGATTGGTGTTCGTAGTTCCAACCGACTCCGGAGGTAGACCCGACTGAATTTGAGGGATTTGTCCACCCCTTCTTCTTTCGGTAGTGGTTTATCCTCTGTTTCCCTGCCTGACACGTTGGGTGCTTGTACTGTGCCTGTTGTTATTACCGGTGGTGTTTTGTTATCCCTTGATGAAGAAGATGGTGCTCTCTTGCCTCTGAACCCTCTGGATTACCTTCCGGTTCATCGGAATGTTGGTGATATGGAAGCTGCCCTTCGTGGGATGGCGCAGCGGTTTGTGTGGGTGCCACTCTCTCGACTTTCTCCTGAATGTCAGGAGGAGTTCCATCAGTTAGACGGTAATCCAGATGTGGCTTTTATTTCTCCTAATGCCAATGTTCCTATTTTCGAACCCCTTTTAGAGTGTACTGCTTTCTATTACTCTCTCTCTTCCTGGCCGGTTTGCGCCTCCCTGTTCCCCCGTTATTGGTTAGTTTCTACAACGATGGAATATGGCCATTGGGCAACTTGTGCCTTCTTCCTGGTTATGGTTGATATTGACTATGTCTTTGTTTCATGTTCTCGATCACACCATCCATAATCCCTTTTAATTGGAATTTCTTTTTTTTCTATAGCATTTCTGGTCGCGCTGGTGGATTTTATCACTTCCTCCCTCAAGACAATCATCACCTTATTGGCGCTTCAGACATCATTGACAGAAGTTGGGAGCATACCTGGTTTTGGCTAATAGGCAACTACCGATTCCATGTGAATAGTGTTACAGTGTCTTTCTCTTGCCGGTTTCTTCCGCTATACAAGTGTATGGTTCTTATTTTCCTTTTGGACATCGAATTACTTAAGAGAGTTCCTAACACTCTGTTGGTATCTTGTATAGGTCTTCCCCGTCACCAGCTTACACAGCTGAGTGAAGGCTTCTGTCGTGTTTATTAGATCTTGTCCTCGAGTAACATCTCTTATCGTGCTTTTCCGCTTCTTCGAGAGCCCTTTCTTGTTTCCGCTGGGTTATCAACCCTAGGCCACCGTGACACTGTTGGTATCTCTTTCTTTTTACTCTCCTGTGTTTTCATTTTTTTATCAGGAAGTCTCGTTCTATGTTTTCATACTCATTTTTTCCTTTTTTAGATGAACTCCGAGGTGCCCAATCCCTCGTGGGGTCTACAATTTCTATTGTTGGCTCTCCCTTTACTCACCATAAGTATGTCTATCATTTTTCTGATGATGAGGCTGATTCTAATTATGATGTTTCATCTTCTCCTTCTGATTGTGAGAGTGACTTAGAGTGTCTGTCATTTGGTTCCGGGGATTTCAAGTTTGAAGAAGATCTTCAGGTAACGCAGTTTGCTCATGGTATGGTTTTTCCTCCTTTGTCTTCTCCTCGAGAACGTCCACGCCATTCTACTGCCATTCCTACAGGTTTCTCCTCTCCGGCCGACTTTGCCGGAATGGCTATGACTTTCCTACTTGGGAAACATCGGTGGGGTACTTATGAGCATGGCGAGTCCTCTCACTAACCGGGTATTAGCTTTACATAACATCGATCTCCCTCCATTGGTGAGTTTGACATCCTGGCCAGAGAGATGAGGAAATAAATGTATTCATTCTTGTTTCACTATATTCTATATGCCCCTTTCATTCTCAAAGATGTTATTCTTCTGTAGATTCCCCCGTTGACGATTCTAAGAGTGAAGAGGATCCTGAGGAGGATCCCGAGTTGAAGGATGATTCGGAGCCGGAGATGGAAGATGATCCGGAGCCTGAAGATTATGACATGATGTTTGGACCCGTCAGAAGTGTTGTTCCTCCAGTCATTCCAGTATTCCCCAATCTACTCCCCTGACCATTCCTGTCATTCCCCCAATTAATCCGAATCCTTGAAGTGCTGCTGAGCATGCTGATTTAACCATTGTCGATAGAGAGGCTGAGAAGCTAACCTCCGAAAGAGCTCGTGAGTGTGGAAAAAATATCACAGATGATCCTAATTTGCAAGAGTTGGGGAATCTGGGCTTTGTTCAGGGTGTCACGTATCCATTCAACCAGTGCACTCCGCCAATCATTGATCCAATTTCTCTTCCCTGCAATTCTTCTGGTCTAGCTACTATGGCCGGGGCTACTCCTGCCTCTCTTTCAACCTCGATGCATGTTTTGGATCAATATTATTTATTCGCCAATCAAGTGGTTCATGGTTTCGAGGGCTTATCGGTTGATCTGGAAGATAGATTAACTATCATGGAAGTTGAAAATGCTAAGTTAGCCTCCATTGTTGACGATCAGAAAAGACGTTTGGAGAACATGGAGTTTGATTTGGCGATAGAACAAGCTACTTTGGACTCGGTTAGGAGTACCCTGGTCGAGGCAGAAATTGTAAAGGATGTTGCTCTTGCCGAAACTGCTGAGGCAAGAGCCAGGTTGTTAGAAATAGAGGCTCGTGTTAAAGCTTTGGAGGAACGTGTTATCCATCCCTGATCTACTGAAGAAAGGGCTGCCCGTGCCGAGGTGCAGCATAAGGAGATGGAGGATAACATGGCCAGTATCTTCCAATATTTCAGCAATCTGAAGAAAGATTGATGTTCCTTCGCCAGTTTCTGTAGGTTGATTCTTTATTTTGTCGTGGTTCCCTGTGTGGGCGAAAACATTATTCACATTGATTGTTTGTAGCTTTGAATTCTGAATTTCTTTCTTCTTCTTTCTTTCCTGTTCTTGTTAAATATTTGCCTCAGATAATGCCCTATGCCTGTATATCTCGATGACTTGTTGATCTGCCCTTCAACTAAACTGTGTTAGTTGATATTGGTTGATTTACGTTTTCTCATAGCTGTATACTTACTTTTTATGCTAATACATGTGTATTTGCGCTCCTGTCCGAGATCATTGTTTTCCGTTAGTAGAAGCCGATGTCCAGCTTTCTCAATGCATAAGTGTTTACTATTCCAATACCATTCATTCCGAGTTCCGATAACCAATTTCTTTTTATTACTGATGTTTTTTCTGAGTCCTATTACCTTATTTTCCGATAGCCCCGGGTTGTTTATACCGATATAAATTTTGATACCCTTGTTTTCTCAAAATTCTTGGTGTTTCTCCGATGCTTTTGTCCTCCCTTTTTGATACTGACATTCATCCCGAATATATTCCTTTGTTCTGATACCGATAATCATCTCGTGATTTCTCCTCCTATTCCGATATTGACCTTTATTCCGATGTTATTCTCATATTCCAATGTATTCTTCCCGACTTTATTATGTTATTCCGATACTGATATTCCTTCTAAATTTTATACCCCTTAGTTAGTGATGTTTCAACCTTCCTTTCCGATTTTATTTTTGGATATACTATCCACCTAATTTTTCATGTTTGGCTCTATCTTAACTATTAATATTCCTTATTCCCTATATCTGTATTTTGTGTTACGACATTCCTTCCATAAGTGTTCCCATTTACATCGCACCAATTTCTCACATTATTCGAATTCAAGTTTGATGATTCATATTCCATGAGGCAAATATTCATAACCATATAATTTCCACCATTGGATTTTCATACAATTTCTACCATGGGTTTAGTTAACAAGTTCGCTACTTGACTAGCCTGTTGCCTTCATTTTCTTCAAGTATGGCCTATTGCCTTGATTATAAGTAGTAGGAGGTGGTGTCACCAACCTCGTTTATCATCCTTTCTAACTCATTGGAAGTAATTCTTTAGATGCTGGACGTTCCATGGATGTGGCACCTTTTTTTCGTCAACTTCCTCCAGCTCATATGCTCATTTTTCCAGAATTCTTCTGATTCGATAAGGGCCTTCCCAGTTCTGCCCACTACCTTGTGCAGCTTGTCCTAACACTTTCCGAAGTACTAGGTTGCCTCCTCTGAATTGTCTCAGCTTCACCCTTGAGTTATAGAATCGTTCGGCCCTCTGCTGTATATAGCATTATTCATTTCTGTACTCAGCCTTTTTTTACAATAGGTCCAGTCTCTCCTGCACGAGTCTATCATTTCCTTCTTATTCATGGAATGTAGTTCTTGGGCTAGGTTCTTCAATCTCTAAAGGAATCACTGCTTTCGTGCTGAAGGCCATCGAGAAGGGTGTTTCATTGGTAGAGGTCCTCGTCGTCGTTCTGTACGACCACAGAACTCCTGGCAATTCTTCCGGCCAACTCCCATCTAACTTCTCCAGCCTGGCATTCAAGGTGTGCTTGATTATCTTGTTTATTGCTTCGACCTGGTCGTTGGACTGAGGGTGGTAAGGTGTGGATGACCACTTTTTGATGTTGTAGTCCTTTTAAAACTTCCTTAGTTTTGCATTATCAATCTGCTTGCCGTTATCTGTGACAATGGCATAGGGTATACCGAAGTGGCGCACAATGTTCTACTATAAGAAACAACTTGATTATTGATGGATTTACCGACGGAATGAAATTGTTGGTAATTACTGATGGATTACCGATGAATTATTGATTTCATATGATTTATTTTTAAAAAATCTTCAATAGAAATTTCCAACGATTCTTGTGACGAGTAACCGACGAATTTAGTGATGGATTTTTTCCGTCGCTAATTCGGTCACTATTTTAGAGGGATTACATCTTGGAGAATATCGGTGACAAGTTTTCGTCATTAAATAAAATAATTTCAGTTATTAAATTTACCGACGAATTTAATCCATCGGTAAATATATAAAATTTTATATAATAATAAAATAATTTTAGTATTTAATTTACCGATGGAATATATATAAAATTTTATTAAAAAATAAAATAATTTTAGTCTTTAACATACCAATGGATTTAATCCGTCGGAGGTTTAGAACCTCAAATTTATGACTTTGCTCCGTTGCAAAACATAAAAATAAAATAATTTTTAGTATTGAAATTAGTGACGAATTTAAAATCGTCAGTAAATTTAAGTCTTTGCTCTTTACTGATGTATAATTTACGTCGGAAACTATTTACAAGAGCAAGTAAAAGAAGCCCAATTACTAGGGTTATATTCCAATCACTCCAAAAATTCCCGGTTGCTAATTGGAAAAGGGGTTTAAAAAATTTTTCCACTTCTGCTTCCCACCGTGCAAGAACGATCGACCTTCGCCTCTGTTGCTCTCCACCGGCCAAGATCACTCGTTGTTCGTCGTCTCTTCTACTACCGACGTGAAGGTATAAAAATTAACGATACTAATAGGCACAAAAATTTTGCTTACGGAGTATACTTTTTGTATGGTAGGTATAGATACTAAATTTTTAATTTTTTAAAAAATATATTATCGGGTGAAGCTTTCTTCATTTTAATTACCCGCTTTCCAAAATCAGGGCAAAGCTTCCGGCAAAGAAATTATGCCAGTGAATCGCGTTTCCTTCTTTCTATGTAAGGGTCTATCTTCTCTCGACTCTTTCATTAGATTGGAAGATGAAGAATTTGATGGTGATAGCGACTACTACGTGGAAGACGGATTTGGAAATAAGCAAGTTCGACGGTAATGTTCTGAAGAAATTCCTTCAATAAGTGCGGAACAGCAGGGTACGCCTCATACTACATTTTATTTGGTTATTTGAATAGGCCTCTGATGAAATCGTTTTGTGAATTAGGGTCACCACTTTTGAATTGCTTACAGAATTTAATTGAAATCGTTTTGTGAATTAGGTTTACGATGTGGATTGCAACCCTTGTCCATTCCTTGAATCTCCTTTCATGGTTTACTCGCTGTCGCACTTGAAGAAGAGAAAGTTGTTGCGTAAGGGACTAGATATAGAAATGTACTGGTGCTCAAAGATATCCAGTTGAAGGTACACTTTCTTTATATTCTTTCTCAAGGCACATCATTCTAGATTACAAGTGGTTTTGTTTTCCAAACTACACACTTTTTTTGTTTGGCAGATTAGAAAGCCTTACCAATTTGGCAAACTACACATTGTCATCTATTTCTTTCTTTTCTATCACATTGTCATCTTCAAAATTATGTTTCCTTTACACTGTTCAAATTCTTAACTTATAATATTTTTAATTTGTATTCATGTACTTGTGCTTCAGCTTCTTTTTTTTTTGTATTCACTGTTTAAATATTTTTTTATATATTTCTTATGTATTCTCACAGCAGAATGCTTCATTATCTACACCATAGTGGGAGTTTCAAGTTCAAGAACTGATTCCTGGAAGAGAAACTAGTGTTTATAGTCATAGTGAGGTAACCACTGCATCTTTTTACCTTATTCAAAATTCATGAGAACTTTTAGACCCATTCCTTTGATATGTCAAAGTTTTCCTTTATTTGTATAGTTGTACTTGACCAATGGCTATAATCGCAGATTTTATGCTATCTACCTTCCTGCTCCCATCGTTTCTCTCCACCTGCCTCTTGGGCTTGATGCTGGAAGCCTTGCTAAGTTCATTTATAGTTGCAGGATAATGCATTTCAGTTAAGCACACTCAAAACTTGGTTTCTTATTAATTGTTGCAATCTCAATCTATTAGTTAGAATCTTGATTGAAATCTATTTTGAAGATTACACTGTCAGGAACCTCGTTTACGTTGTTACAGATATTAGGCTCCATTATAGTAAGATCTCTCTCAAATGCTGTGAAATAATATAAGCTAAAAAACTAAGTTAGAATGACATCTTATATTGTAATTGCTGCACATTTTTGCTAAGGAATTGTGCGAAGCTGCTTGCTGTCGACACTACACCTTCTGCTGTGTGCTTGTCTATAGTTACTCACATGCACTTTATTTAATTTCATATTGCTTACAATTCTTGAATTGGTATCTCCACTTGATTAATTTGTTTATGAATATCTCACGTTTTTGTTATTATGTGTCTCTATTTGTGATCCAGAGAGAAAAATAGCATATGCAGCAATGAAACCAACGAAGATGGGATTGGAAGAGCTCCAAAATAGATTCATACGATTCATATCACACAGTCCTCAAAGAATGTGAAGAATCTCGAAAAAGGTTTGGAAGTATTGATCTATTATTTTCGTAAATTATGATGTATGATAAGTCTTAATCAATTTTTGCAATGAGGAAAATTTGACTAATTTCTTCTCAACATTTTAATTTAGTTTATATGCATATCTGAAAAGGTGGCAGCCACGTGGCACCCATGCTCCAAGAATGCAGAAAATGTCAAGTATCCGATGGAGAAGTTTGGAGAGGACAATCGCCGGAAACTCCTTATGGACGACGACCACCACCGTATCTTGGCTGCTGCCGGAACTGACAAATTCCTAGCTAAGGCAAGACCTAGCTAGCTAGTATATATATTTCTATATGATTTTGAAAACCAAAAAAGTAAGAGAATTAATAAATGATTAAATTGGTGCAGGGGAAGGTGGCGTTTATTTCAGCAGATGGGATTCACCAGCTGCACGTATTCATATTTGTTTTGGCATTTACTTATGTACTGTACTGTATCACAACCTTGGCTTTGGGAACAGCTAAGGTATCATGTATTTAAATGGACTAATATTTTATCAGTTCCTTAAGAAATTATATTAATTGCAAATGATCATATATGTGTGTATGTTATAATTTAGTTTTCTTAAAGATAGCATTTGATTAGATATTTAATTACATGATTATCAGAAATATAAATATAAGTGGTTGATTGGTTATGGTTTGTTGATGTGAAGTGTTGAGACCAGTGTCATCACATCTGGAATCACACTTGTCCTCCACTAGTTGTTTTATTAACCACTAACGTTGTTTTTTTATTTCAACTGGTGTTGTGCTTAATGTTGCTTTAAGGGTTGTTGCGGTTGAAGTGCTGAACATGTTGGATGCAAAGACCAAGTCAAACATAGACCTTGAAAACCCTGGAGCAAACTGGAAAGATTCAGAAGCTCTAGAAGGATCTAGAAGGCGAAAATAACTACCTCTCTTAGTGGGCAGTTATTTGAGCCTGTATGGGTGGTTTCTACATCTCTTACGTGGGCTACTCATTATTTGGAGCGTGCAGCCATCTATAGATGGAAGCTTCTAGTTGACAAGTCAAGTGATCAAAAAGGAAATCCCACTATACAGTGTAAAAGATCCTAGATATGTCTCTGTCATAGTGTTTGTACTGGTGTTTTAACACTTGGTTCAACATCAGTTGTCTACTGTTAATCCCTTATGTTTTGTATGCGCTATTCACAGGCAGTGGAAGCCCACATGTGAAGTAGGCGTAGATTCTAACAGGTCTAGGTTCTGCCATTTGGGAACGTGTTTGGATTTTAGATCCGATTTTGTATTCGAAGGGTGGAAGAATTATTTCCGCACCTAAGAGTCTATTTTTGTAATCATATTTTCCAATAATGATATTTATTCCATGAGGCTGCCACAAACTTGCAAAAGTTTATGGAAAGATTGAGTAATCCGTGTGTTAAGTCTTCCGCTGATTTACAACTTATTCTATACTTAGTCAATTTACATTCTGATACATACAGTGTTGTTCAAAGTGTCACGACACTTAGGACAACATTGTACCAAAAACATACTTTGTACCATTGGGCACCCGACAAGTGGTATCAGAGCCAACACTTGACGATACTAAGAGTTGATTCCTGGTGTTAAGTGTTGAGTTATTATAGATTACTCTGAATTCATCACCCGTCCTCCCATTCTTGATGGAACAAATTATTCCTTGTGGAAAATTCGGATGAGGTCATAGATCAAAGCATGTGACGATAAAGTTTGGAAGATCATTTTATCTAGATGGATGCCTCCCACTGAAGAAGACAGAGATGGAGATTAGATTCTCAAAGATGAACTCAAATGGACTACCGAGGAAAACAATCTATCTGCACACAACTACAAAGCCCTCAACGCAATCAGCTCTTCGATTGATCAAGTGATGTTCAACTTGATTCAGAATTGCATATCTGCTAAAGATGCATGTGAAAGACTACAAGAACACTGTGAAGGTTCTGGTTGTGTCAAAAGAGCAAAAGCAAGGCTGATGAGCACGGAGTTTGAAAGCTTAAGGATGAGAGAAGATGAGACCATCAACTCTTATAATGAAAGACTGTATGAAGTTGTGAACGAGCTGTAATCACTTGGTGAACCAATTTCCAATTCCAGGTTAGTAAACAAAACACTTCGTACACTTCCTATGAGATTTAATAGTAAAGTTTGTGCTATAGAAGAAGCTATGAAGACTGATACTATGAGTCATAATGAGCTTATGAGCATTTTGAAAACTTATGAAATGGATATGTCTCAACAAGATCCAGCGTATGTTAGAAAAGGTGGTGTTGTTTTTAAAAGTGATGCTCCTTCATGTTCTGGAAGGACATCAACCATTACTGAAATTTCACAAGTTGATGAACATGTTGATAATATTTCAGATAACACTGATAATATTGCTTTACTTGCTAAGAAATTTAAAGCTTATTTGAGAAATCAGAAAAACAAGTCTAAAGCAAATACTCAGCCTAGGATAGAACATTCTCCTCAAACTCCTCAAACTATACTCCTCAAACTCATACTTGTAGACCCACTCAAAGAAAACTTAAGTATGATCTTGAATTTAGGAAGACCCTCATTTGTAGTGAATGTACTGGTTTTGGTCATTATGCAAATGAATGTGCTAACACTTTTTTAAGAGAAAGATGAACTTAAATGTTCCCTTGAGTGATGATAAATCTGAAGGTGACCAAGAGTCAAAGAATGAAGAGCTGGCATTTCTGTCAGAATGTGAAAGTGAAGGATTTTCTGGAAATGACTCAAATATAGAGTTGGATATGACAACATTTACTTCAACATCAAGCAAGGTTCAGTCTATTTCTGTTTCTGATGTGAAATGTACTAATCCCTTTTATACTAGAGCAGGTACATCCGAAGAGCAATTGAAAGGCAAAATTGTTGAACTTTTGAAAGAACTTCGAAAGGTCAACCAAGAGAATGATGGTTTGATTGAATCTATCACAAGACTTGAGGGAAATCTTACTTGAAAGGATGCTGAAATTTCAAAATTGACTGCGTCAACACTAAGTTTCAAAAAATACTCTAAGAGTACATCTGTCATGAATGAAGCTTTGTGTGATGGTAAATCTGATATGAGTGGTCTTGGATTTTCTTAAAATTCTAATCCTTTTGGTTTTGAAAAACCTGTAAATTTTGTGAAACCTGGATAAAAAAAATTTTCTAAAAAGTTTCCAAAACAGAGATGCAAGAGAACTTTTATCTGTCATTACTATTCAGTTCCTGGTCACATTTGCCAATTTTGTTTTAAACTGAAAGATGACTTGTTCTCTGGAAAAATGTTGCCTGAAATGTTTCCACACAAGTATTTACACACACCAAAAACTGGTTGGGTCAGAAAACCAAAAGTACTATCTAATGTGGCTTTTACTTCTTTACAAGCATGTGTACCTGGTTTATGGTATTTTGATAGTGGTTGTTCTAGACATATGACTGGAAATGTTGAATATTTAAAAGATTATAAAGCTTTTGATGGTGATAAGGTTACTTATGTTGGTGGCTCTAAGGGTAACATTGTTAGTAAAGAAACATTAAATATTAAAGGTTTCCCAAATTTGAAGAACGTGCTGCATGTTGAAGGTTTACGTGCTAATTTAATAAGCCTAAGTCAATTATGTGATGATAATCTGCATCTGAAATTTGACAAGAATTCATGTTTTGTGTTGAATGAAACTGATGAGTGTGTCCTGGTTGGTAATCGATCTGTTGATAATTGTTATCTGATTGGTAATAACACTTACTGCAACATCTCACAACATGATGAAAGTGTACTTTGACATCAAAAACTTGGCCATGTAATTTACAGAAATTTACAAAAAATAGTTAAGTTGAAAGCTGTTAAAGGATTACCTAAGCTCAGTTTCAAAGACCCTCCCATTTGTGGTTCATGCCGAAAAGGTAAGCAGGTAAGGTCTTCACACAAAATCACCACTATGTGCACATCTTCAAGATGTTTTGAATTGCTTCACATAGATCTTATGGGTCCTATGGAGACTGAAAGTCTTGGTGGTAAGAAGTATTCTTTGATTGTGGTAGATAATTTTTCTAAGTTTTCATAGATTGAATTCATTAGAGAAAAATCAGATGTGTTTGAAGTGTTTAAAGTTCTTTACAAAAGGTTCAAAAATGCTTTCAATCTTAAGATTTGTAGGATTAGGACTGATCATGGTAGAGAATTTGAAAATAACTTGTTTTCTGAATTCTGTGAAAAGAAAGGTATAGTTCAAGAGTTTTCATCTCCTAAAACCCCACAGCAAAATGTTATAGCTGAAAGAAAAAATAGAACTCTGCAAGAAATGGCTAGAGTCATGCTTACTTCAATGAATGTATCTAAAAGATTTTCGACTGAGGCATTGAACACTGCATGTCATGTGTCTAATAGAATTCTGTTTGGACCAAGTAGTTCTATTACATCTTATGAGTTGCTGTGTAGGAGAAAACCCAACTTGAAATACTTTCATGTGTTTGGTTGCATGTGCTATATTCTAAATGATAGAGAGTATCTTTCAAAGTTTGATTCTAAGAGTGATAAAGGTCTTTTCTTAGGTTATTCTAAGAATAGCAAAGCATACAGAGCCTTTAATCTTAGAACTAGAACTGTTCAAGAATCTATAAATATGGTATTTGATGATACATCTAATATTGCAGGTAAAAAGATGGAAGATTACATCTCTGATCTGATTGAAATTGCAGAACTAGTGAACATTGTTGAGCCAAAAGTGATCACATCACCTACAATATCTGAGAATGAGTCAGAAAATGATGAGAATCAGATCCACATAACTCCCAGGAATTCTCTTAACTACAGATATAAGAAGGATCACCCCCTTCTTCACAGATCATAGGAGAATCCTCAGTTGGTGTTCTAACCAGAGGGAAAGGTAAATTTAGAGATGTCGCAAGATCATGTTGCATGTCCAACATATGCAATCAGGTATGTGCTGAATGTTATTTTTCTTTTGTAGAACCCAAAAATGTTTCAGAAGCTTTAGAAGATAATTGTTGGATTCAGGCTATGCATGAAGAACTTGAACAATTCACTAGGAATGATGTTTGGTGTCTAGTCCCTAGGCCTACAAACACTAATGTCATTAGAACTAAGTGGATTTTCAAGAACAAAACTAATAAATCTGGTAATGTAGTAAGAAACAAAGCTAGACTTGTTGCACAAGGATACACCCAGGTTGAAGGGATAGATTTTGATGAAACATTTGCACCTGTAGCTAGAGTAGAGTCTATTAGGCTTCTTTTGGCTATTGCATGCTTTGTTGGTATCAAACTGTTTCAAATGGATGTTAAAGATGCTTTTTTAAATGGAATTTTAAATGAAGAAACTTTTGTTGAACAACCAAAAGGTTTTGTTGATCCTTTCTATCCTGATCACGTGTATAAATTGAAAAAAGTTTTGTATGGTCTAAAGCAAGCTCCTAGAGCATGATATGGTAGACTAACTAACTTCTTACTTCAATTTGGATTCATTAGAGGTGAGGCTGATGGAACTCATTTCATTAAGCATGAATCAAATGGTTTCTTGATTGCTCAAATTTATGTTGATGACATTGTATTTGGAGCAACATCTCAAGTCATGATGGACAGTTTATGAAAGCCATGACTACCACTTTTTAAATGAGTCTTGTTGGTGACCTAAATTACTTTTTAGGACTCCAGATTAAGCAAAGTGATTGTGGTATTTTCATCTTACAGAGTAAGTATGCTAAAAACTTGGTGAAAAGATTTGGTCTTGAAAATGCTAAGCCTATGAAAACGCCTATGGGAATATCACAGAAACTATGCAGAGATGATGTTGGCCCTGATGTTGACCACACTCTGTATAGATCTATGATTAGTAGCCTTCTGTATTTAACTGCTAGTAGACCTGACATTATGTATAGTGTCTGTATTTGTGCTAGGTACCAAGCAAATCCTATGGAATCTCATATGTAAGCTGTGAAGAGGATTATCAAATATGTGGCTGGAACTCCTAACTTAGGTTTATGATTTTGAAAGGACTCTAACAGCTCTCTAGTTGGATACAGTGATGCTGATTGGGCTGGTGATTGTGATGACAGGAAGAGCACAAGTGGTGAAAGATTTTACATGGGTAACAATCTTGTTTCTTGAAATTATAAAAAACAAAATTGCATATCTCAATCCACGGCTGAATCTGAATATATTGCTGCTGGAAGTTGTTGCACACAGTCGCTTTGGTTAAAAAAGATGTTAGATGATTATGTGCTTGAGACTGACACTTCAATGATTTACTATGATAACACGAGTGCTATAAACATTTCAAAAAATCCAGTTAAACACTTACTCACTAAACACATTAGCATTAGAAGGGAGTAGTAAAATTGGAGTATATTTCCATTGAGAAACAACTTGCTGACATATTCACAAAAGCACTTGATTTCGAGAGGTTTTCTTCACTAAGAAAATTTCTTGGATTCTGCATTCCATAAAGTCATGCATGATGTTGCTTAGAGTGTTTTGGCACTCGAGGCAACACTACTGTAAGTTTTGTCATTTTATGTCGAAATTAAGTGATTTGGTGACCTATTTTGTTGCTGCTAACTATATTCTGGTTGAATCTTGAGGTATTACTGGACATACACTAAAAGCACAGTTCTTAAAAAATCAAAGGTCCAAACACGCTGAGTGACCAGGCACATGGGGCTGACAACCACGTGTGTTCTTTTCAAAAGGCAGTTATGGATTCAAAAAATGAATAAAGAACACTCTTGAACTGCTAATGAGTAACCAGACACACGGGGCGGACAACCACAATGTGATCTTTTCAATAGGTAGTACGAATTCTTGAGATTAAGTGCATCAATAAAAAAAATCCACGAAAGGATAAAGTGTATGTGTGCCTAAATCTTTCATCCTTGATTGATTTTTTCAGAATGTCTTTAGCCTTTACAAAATTGTTATTAAATTATTTATTTTCAATACATTAAGTGATAGAACTTATAGTATTTATTTTTCCTGCATTTTTTAATTTCCTTGCATAATTGTTTCTCTTTATTTTTTATGATCATGGCCGATTTTTAAGGAAAAATGTGTTAGTGGCCATGAGTTCTCGTAAACTGCTGCATTGTATATTCTTCACACGTTGTTTGCAGTTTTTAATTAGTGGAAATAACCTCCATCCCACTACTGTTCATTCTCTCTATATAACTTGGAATATAATGTTTGATGTGACATGTTTGTGTGTTTGAGTATGATCCCCCATTTTATCTTCTCACTCACTGTTATCTTTAAAAGTCTGTCTCTCTCACATTTCAAATTGCAACTCCAAAAGCAACTTGTTCCACTTTCAAATCTAAACCTTTTCCTCAAAAAATCCACTCCAAACCTTAGCTGAAATGGCCGACAATGTCGCGTCGGATGCTGCACCAGATTTCAATCTAAATGCTGCTACACAACCGATTGTTCCTATTTCTAGAACCCCTCTTCCTCAGAGTATTGTCCTTCCAGCTGGTACACTCAATTCAGTCCTTGAATCTCTTCGAACTCAGTTAGTTGGGTCAAATATTCCTATTTCAAGAATTGAAAATCCCATCCTTTAACCATCCATTCCCACTGAAGCTCACTCTGAAATTCTCACCGATACTCATAACCAATCCGCCATTATCCCTTTTGTGACTCCAGAAGAAAGCCTACCATCAGAGAATGTTAAGACTCAGAATCCTGATTAAGTCCCTATCTCTACATCTCCAAATACATCATCTACTCGTGCTGAACAAAATCCATAAGTGTCTTCTCCCTCATCATCACCACCAGTTCCAATCAGATCAAGGGTTGCTAAACCATCTGCTCCGAAGTGTAAGCGCCTCCACTACGTTGGTCAATCAGACTCCACAAGAAAGGCCCTACACTGGATGCAACCATCTCTGAAAAAAGGAAGTCCCCTATCTCTATCTCTGATTCTGATAAAGCTACTCCTTTGGATGTAGATGCTACCGGTGAGAATCCTACTATAGCTTATTTTTGCAAAGCTTTGATGAAGAGACGGAGAGGAAAGAAAGTTGTGTCTGATGTTACCACTCCTGAGGAAACGCCAGATGAATCTGATGAGGAAAATGCTGATCTGAACCAGCTGATTGATGATGTTTCCATAGATGTTGTTGCCTCAGTGCCAACACCTACTGTGGCACATGCAAAACCCTCTGATCCTGACCATGATTCATCTTTATCTTCTGATGATGAAGAGGATGCACCTGAGGATGCCGACGAAGGTGCAGAATATGATAAGGATGCTGATGTACAAAATGTTGAGGATTGTGATGGTGAAGATGAAGCCAAAGATGATGATGATGGTGATGAGTCCCCTGATGATGCTAATGATATATCTGATGACTCTGACTATAATGTTGAAAACTTTGGATTTTGGAACTTCTACTTCTCTGATGGCAATGCCAGGTACAAAAAGTTTGCCAAGAAGGACATAATTCATGAAAGAAAGATGAAGGATGCAGACCTTACTCCACACAACCTCATCAACTTCTTCAGAGAGAGAATCTTATTGAAATCACTCAGGTACTCTACCTCATTCTGCACCAATTGGGTATGTGAGTTTTATGTACACATCTATGCTAATATGATTAATAGTACAAGTCCTAAATTTGGAAGAATTTTCTTTAGGGGTGAGATCTATGATTTTTCTCCTACAAAGATTAATTAAGGACAATGAATGCTGAGAGTGATGGTGAAATTGATAATATGGATGAGATTGTGTATGTGATAACTGAAGGTTTAGTTGTTAGTTGGCCTAAGAAGTTGTTCAGTCCATGTCTGACAAGTTTACGTGCAATCTTGCACAAGCTATGTGTTTATAATTGGCTGTCTTCCTCTAATACCACTAGAGTTACCACTGAGCATGTTGTGTTGATCTACAAGATAGGAAAGAATCTGTCTTTTAACCTTGGTAGAGTGATTTACAAGAATTTGATCAGTTATGGTGGAAATATCTCCAAGGTTTGTAAGTTGCCTTATCCTACTTTGATTCACTGTCTTTTAACTGGTCAAGGTCCTAGGAAAGGTAAAGGTGATTTTCTTTCCTCAAGTACTCTAGTTCTTGGTATTGCTAAACCACTACTTGAAGGTAACCGTGTAGTTGATGTACCCTATGTGAACCCTGCTCCTGCCCCAGCTACTGCTGGTACTTAGAATGTTGCTCCTGATACTGCCAACACTTCGGTTCGAACTGAAACTTCTGCACAAGCTGGAGAAGTTATCTCTGTTACTCTGAACCGCAAATACATTGAGCAACAAGCTACTGCCCTGGCATACCATGTCTCGAACCTCAGACTCCAAGCCAATGTTATGAACAGAGGAGCAGACATTCTAGAACAAAGAGCTCAATTCTGGAGTAAGATGTTATCCACACCCACAGGGGAAGATATACATACTGCTACTGCTGCTGAACCTACTGTAATTGAAAGCTCTAACTCTGATGATATCACTGATGAACCAGAACCGAAAGAAGAAAATATTGCTGGAAATGTTCCTGATGCAGGTGTTGTTGCTGGTAATACTGCAACTTAGGGGGAGTTCACATGGTGAGGGGGAGATCAGCAAAGAGATCGAAGTGTTCATGCTTGTTGCTGCTGATGACTGAAAGTTGCTGCTGCCTCACTAACTTTTCTAACTATTTGATGATGGGATATTAAACTGATATTTATTTTTTGATGGTGATTGGATACTTTATTTTTTTCTGTTTAAACTCTGATCTAAGATCTGGACTTATATGTTACTTAAGTGGTTATCTTTAATCACTTTGGTAATTATGCTTTAGAATGCTTAGTTATTTTTGCACAACTGTAAACTAATATCTGATGTATTACTTTGGATATCTTGTTCTGCATTGTTTCTTGCATCAAGTTATCTGGTTGTAGATAGACGTGAAGTGTTGAGTCGAGTGTCATTACATCTGGAATCACACATGTCCTCCACCAATTGTTTTATTAACCACTAACGTTGTTTTATTATTTCGACTGGTATTGTGCTTAATGTTGCTTTTAGGGTTATTGTGGTTGAAGTGTTAAACGTGTTAGATACAAAGACCAAGTCAAACGCAGACCTTGAAGACCCTGGAGCAAACTAGAAAGATCCAGAAGTCCTAGAAGGATCTAGAAGGTGAAAATAACTACCTCTCTTAGTCGGCGGTTATTTGAGCCTGCATGGGTGGTTTCTACATCTCTTATGTGGGCCACTCATCATTTGGAGCCTGCAGCCATCTATAAATGGAAGCTGCTAGATGCCAAGTCAAGTGATCAAAAAGGCAATCCCACTATACAGTGTAAAAGATCCTAGACAGGTTTCTGTCATAGTGTTTGTACTGGTGTTGTAACACTTGGTTCAACATCAGTTGTCTATTGTTATTCCCGTACATTTTGTGTGCGCTGTTCACAGGCAGTGGAAGCCCACATGTGAAGTAGGCTTAGATTCTAACAAGTCTATATGGGCCACTCATCATTTGGGAACGTGTTTGGTTATAGATGAGAAAGTGAAAAATATGGGAAAAAGAAACAAGATCAATTGAATACCAATTCTCACACGGTATGTATGTGTATCCATTCACTCTTTTGCTAATTGCCAAATTCACTTATTTATTATATGTATAGTGTCTTATTTCAATATTTCATATGTAAAGTCGTTTTGTTATATGTTTAAAAATGATAAAATATACTACATGAAATCTATTTGATAATTAATTGATACAGTGGACATGGCATTGGGATACAGATCTAGAGAGATTCAGGTTTGCAAGAGAAACATCATTTGTGAATTATTGAAATGGGGTAGTATTATCACCTGCTAAATTGGCCTTTTCTGCATTCTCCATATATCTAATTTAGTTTATCTTTTATATACTCTTGCAAAATAGGGTAGTATTATCACCTGCTAAATTGTATTATTATGTTGCTTTGTATTGGTTGGGAATTATCAGATAACGAATGCTTTTCGCATGTTCACTTTGCCATATATTTTAAAGATCGGATATTCTTTGAATTGTCTAGTCACTAGTGGGTTAAATTTTCAAGTGGAGGTAAGCTGTTGAGCATTGATTCATTGTTGAATAGTGAGAGATCGCTGACTTGATTTTTTTTGAATATATAGTTTGTGCTGATTTGGTACGTGGAGCAAAGGACAAAAGGCTAAGGGTCAAGGGACCCGTGAGAATGTCAACTAAGGTTCTTCTCATCACTAAGGTTCATACCAATCAATATGATGCACCATGAGTTCTGGAAAAATATAAATACTCTCTAAATATATAAATACTCTCTAATGCATAGTGATTGATATTGTTGAAGGAGACATTTAATTTCTTCCTAGATTTCCTCAAAACTATAAAAAATTGAATTGTGGAATTTACTTTCCTTAGTTTGTAAGCTTAGGTTTGATGTTTGAATTCTTGTGAAAATTAATCCAATGAATTAACTAGGGGCTTCTCTTTCTCATTATTTTTTTGTGACTTCCACCTATGATTAGATTAATTAAGTGTCACAACAACTATTAAATGCTCATACACAATTGTGCAAATTTCTGAAATGTTTGGTAGTATGTGAACTTTGTGATGGTTTGATATTGTTCATCTTATACACAAAGTATAAGGAATGATAATAGTTATATTAATTGCAAGATACGTTCTTTTACCATGTGGAAAAGATTTTCTTATTATTGTCGATGGAATGAGCTGGAAACTTGCATCTTTGATATCAAAAGTTACTCCTTATATGCCCTTTTATTTCATCTATGTTTGATTCTTTTTAATTGTGTTTAAGATGAGGGATAAAGACAAAGCTTAATCATATTGCTACTGAATGTTTGATTTCTGGAGAAATGCTTAAGTCAACATCGACTGAATATGGTTGTTGTGAAGAAGATTTAAGCTCTCTTGCTACTAAATTGACACTAGAATCACAATCTTCACTTTGTCTGCAATGCTGTACACTTAGTATTTGGATCAACCAACATATTGAGACCTTAGATATAAGGTTATGTTCTGATGTTGGTGAAATATAATTGTAAAATCCAGTTATTGCAGTATTATCATTTTATGAAAATACAATATTATTTTTTTATTGTATGAATGTTGTACGACCCGTTTAGATATAATTAATAATCAAAATATGTAATTTTTTAATATGTATTAATATTAAATTTTCAAATATAATATTAAAAAATATATATATAAATTACCGATGGATAAATTCGTCGGTAAAATAAAAAATTCATACAAAATACCAAATTACCGACGGATTTTTCTGTCGCTAATTTAGCGACGAACAAAATTCATTGGTAATCTGTTATGCTTTATAGTTTTTATTTGGTAGTTAGCGACGGAATTTTTCATCGCTAATTACCGACAAAAATTTCCGTCGATAAAATCATCGCTAATTTATGATTCCGACGAATTGGGATTGATTTATTACCGACGGAATTTATTTTGATCGAGGCTCAAAATCTATGGCTAATTATCGATGGATTTTAATTTCCATCTCTAAGAAGTTATCGATGCAGCATATGGCAACCGCTCTGTTTTCGTCGGTAATCCGATGATAAATCGATTATCGATTAATTTTTTAGATTTTGCCGATGAAATTTTTCGTCGGTAATCTGGCAGTTTCTTGTAGTGTTCTCCCAGATAAATTTATCTACCCGAGCCTCAGTGATGGTTGCCAAGGCCTCTGCCTCTGCACATTTTGTGAAATAGTCCACAGCTACTATGGCGAATTTGACTCATCTTTTTTCGATTGGTAGAGGGCTGATCAGATCAATCCCACATTTGGCAAAAGGCCAAGGACTGAAACTAAGTTTAATTGCTTCGATAGTATTCTCATGATCGAAGCTAACCTTTGGCAGGTAGCGCAAGCTCGTGTGTGCTGAGTGGCATTATTTTTCAGTATCGGCCAGAAATATCCTTGCCTGATCACCTTGTGGGCTAAGGCTATTCCTCTAGTGTGGTTACTAAATATGTCTTCATGTATCTCAGCCAATATATAACTCACCTCCTCAGGGTTTAGGCATTTTAAGAGTGGGTATAAATACCCTCGTTTATATAGCTTCCCTTCGATCAACATGTACTTGGCCGATTGGAACTTTACCTGGCGAGCCTTGTCCTTGTCCGACGGAGTTTCTCCTGTTTCTTGATACTTCTTGATCAGAGTCATCTATGACTCTTCGGGTGGTTGATCACTTAGGACCCACATGCTAGTGTCTAATGGCTTTTCTTGCTTCATGATGTTGATGTTATTGAGGTCTTCCGAATTTGATGTCGTAGCCAATTTGGCCAATGTGTCTGCTCTCATGTTCTCCTTCCTATCAATGCACTTTAGGAACACATGTTTGATCCTTTGTAGCATACATACTATCAATCCTTGGTAGTGGTTCATCTGATAATCTTTAGCCTCGTACTCCTCTCGTACCTGATTCACCACCAATTGAGAATCGCTATTGATGAGCATTTTCTCAACACACAAAATTAATCTCCAAATGCAAGGATATCAATTGTAGTTTTGATGGGCAACCAAGTGATTATTGAAACTAAAATGTGTTGATAAATTGGTTTGGAATAGTTACGAAATAAATAGAATGTAATTTAAATAGCAAATTAAATAGACAAGCAATAGAAAAAATACAGTTGTGATCAATTATGAAATTAGGTAGTTCTTCGGGTCATCCAATTTTATTCATTAATTTCCTTTCCATATGTTGATGTCCGACTCTGCCTTGTGGTTTATGGATGCATCACTAAACCATGCAAGTTCACTCTATATACACAAGCAAACATGCGTATGACATGTGTGAATATCCTTGGAGCAAGAGATATGATTCACTCCCCTTTCTATGTATTATCAGTATCAATTATTTCAGTGTACTTAGTACTCTTACCCGATATAATCTCCCTTTATAGGTACTATGACGTTATACTCTTTATCCTACTTATTAACCCGAATAAGATTCAATTAACAAGTATCTGTATAAGATAGTTCTAATAAGACTTTGGAATCCCTTCACTTAGAATTATAACACGTAATCCTGCTCAACAGTGAACCCACTCAATCAATAACCAAAATATGTATTCAGACTCTACATAACAGTTAATGATGCACAAAACGACCGTGAGTTTATGAATTAAAAAGGCACAATCTTATATAAAATAAACCACAAGTAGTGTCGTACGGAGTTTCACATGAAAATTCAATTAACTCATAAAACTTTCATAACCCCAGAACTACTAGAGCGGCTATAGCCCATGATTGATCTGGGAACAATCATGGTATATTGGTATGATCTTACTTGACTCGCCAGACCAACCTCTCTTCATGACTCCTTCGAACGATGGTAGGGTTTCGGTGGTGGATGGATGATGATTCTCTTCTTCTCCTGTGAAAGCTCTTCTTTTATATTTGTAAACTCTCCTTACAGGCCTTGTATGGGCTTCTTGAGTAAACACATGCATTAAAGGTGTAAAAATATTAATATAGTAAGTTTTCGCACATCAGTTCGACCAACAGCCCAGGTCGAATCGATTTTTGCTGGTCAAACACCTAGTCGAATCGACCTGTACATCGGTTGTGGGTCTCAGATTTGATCAGAATCCTGGTCGAATCACAAACTTTCTAGTCGAACTGCAGGTACGTCTCTTTAGGCTTCTGGTTCGACCAATTGTCTTGGTTGAACGGTAATGTCATGGTCGAATGACACTTATGGCATCTTTTCTCCATCGGTTCAACCACAGATGATGGTCGAACTGCTTCCTTCTTGGTCAAACTGCACGCCTGCTTGGTTGAATCCACCTCTAAATCTCCCTTTTCCGGATCCGATCACTTCCATCTCGTTTTCCTTTGAAAATCAACTCAAATAGCCTTGAAGACACCTGATTTGTGACTTTCCACCATGTATATCGATTCATATCGAATTACACCCATCTAACATACCATTCTTACATGAATTCGAGCTCAAAACATGTGAATTTACACACTCATCAGGTATACACCAGCAACTCATCGGCCCCCATAGCCAATGCCATTCTTCACATATTTAGCGAGGCTTCGTACTCCGCCTCGCTATTGGTAGCCTATAAACTAAATCTAATCGCGTTCGAGAAAGTCTTTCCAGTTGGGGTTTGGATGATGACCCCAGCTCCCGATGCCGATGCGGTAGTGGACCCATCCCCATGCATGGTCCAAGGTTTTCTCCTTTCTTTATTGGTTGGCATAGGGAAGGTTAGTTCCACTATGAAATCTTCTATGACTTGGCCCTTGACTGCATTCCTTGGTAGATATGCAATATCGAATTGTCCCAGTTCCATGGACCACTTAAGCAGTCTCCCAGCAGCATCCGGCCTCTGAAGTACCTGCCTCAGGGGGAAAGTTGTCAGCACCTCTATAGTATGCTCCATGAAGTAAGGCCATAGTTTCCTTGAGCTCATAACAAGAGCATACGCCACTTTCTCCATCACCGGGAATCTGAGCTCCGCGTCCCTCAGGGATTGGCTTACGAAATGTACCCATTTTTTATTTTTTTTCCTCTATTTTGACCAGTACTGAACTGATCGCCGTCTCAGAAATAGCCAGGTATATCTGTAGTATCTCGCCTGGAGAGGGTTTAGAGAGAATTCTAGGATCTGAAGCTCCTTTTTAATCTTGCCAAATGCCTTCCCGTACTCCTCAGTCCATTCAAACTTGGTCTTTTTTATAACGTCGAAGAATGGTTTGCACTTTGATTCTTTCGACATGAATCTATTCAAGGCTGCCAGTCTTCCAGTCAAATTCTGGACTTCCTTCATATGTCTTGGCAGCTCCATTTTTATGATTGCTTCCACTTTTCTGGGTTCATTTTGATTCCTCTAGAACTATCCAAGTATCAGAGAAAGCTTCCTTTTCTTACTCTGAATGTACACTTCTTTGGATTTAGCTTCATTCTGTAATGTTGGAATATCCCGAATACCCTCTTCAAATGACCGAAATGATCCATCTTCTTCAAATGTATCATCCACGTACACCTCCACTATCCTTCCAATCTCACCATCAAATATCTTATTTACCAGCCTTTGATAAGTTGCCCTTGCATTCCTCTGGTGATATCTCGAGAACACATCCATGAAGCTCATAATTTCGTGTTCTGACGTGGCATCTACCATCTGATCAATTGACGTGAGGGGGTAACTATCTTTAGGGCACGCTTTGTTCAGATATGTGAAGTCCACGATCCCTCTTTCTTTTTGACCATTGCCAGATTTTGTACCCTTATGGGGTATTTGCATTCGCTGATCCTCCTGTTTGCCAATAGTTTGTGAACTTTTGATTCCATGGTCGCGTTCCATTTGTGAACTCTACGAATGAGCATTCCCTTGCCTTTCTTTGGTTCCCTATCACTATTGCTACCCTTCCGTCTGCTGTGACAAATTTGAGGTATTGATGTAAGGTGGATGGTATGGCTCCGAATGCATGAATCAAAGAGCGCCCCAAAATGCAGTTATATGTGGAGGTTTGATCCACCACTTTGAAGGTCACCTGGTTCTACATCCGGGTCTTTCCATCCGATCCTTCTAATTGTACAGATAGATCCACCGCCATATTTGGCCTAGTTAAAGTGTTGCCGAAATCCTTAATTTCATCGCCACAAGGCCTCACCTTGTGATGACTTTCTCCCCCTAGATTTTCAAACACATCCTTGAAGATTATGTTGGCATATGCACCAGTGTCCACTAGACACTTATGTACTTTCACTCTAGATAATACAGGCGAAATGACAAAGGATTTTAGTGTGGGGTACTTACCCCGTAGAAATCCATCCATCTCTGTGAAGATAATGTCTGCTTCCGTTGTTCCCTTTGTTTCTGATGCCAGTGACCAGACTTGAGGGATTTGTTGGCTCAAATCTCTCAGCTCTGCTTTCCTCCTCCTTTCCGAGGCCGTGGTGAGCGCCTGTGATGTTCCGACATAAGGGACCTCCTCGGTGAATTCCATCATATGTATTTCCCCTGGTCTATCACCTCTTTGGCCTTGCCCTCCGATCCTATCGAATACTGGTTTTCAGCCTGGAGGCGAAGGGGGTAGAGGTATCGCTCCTCCATTCCTTCCTCTGTCCGGGGACCGGAGGAGGAGGAAGATTAGCGTCTCTCCGATGGACACTCGGCCTCAGTACCTATAGTATTCCTCTCAGTCTTCCTTCTTTGAATAGCTTCTATAACTCCGTGATAAAATCTCGACATTAGTCCATATTATGACCATGCTTTAAGTGATACATGCAGTACTTCCAAGGGTTAGCGAGTTCCAAAGTCCGCAGGATAGGTCTCGGCGGCCGAAGGACCTGTTGATCTTTCACGTAGTAAAAGACCTCGGCTACATTTAGATTGGTGCTTGACTTCAGCTCTTTGTACATCTGATGTACTTTGGTATCCTCCGTGAAGGGTTTGAATGTGGTGGGTGCTTTATATTCTTTCGTTCCTCCTGGGTTTGTCTTCTTTCTGCTCGGTTCTGCCAAAGTACTTTGACAACTTGCCTTTTTTTCCATTTTGGAGATGTCCTCGTCCTGAATATATTCGTTTGACATCAATGTAAAAGCTCAATAAGATGCAGGTGGTTTGAGCTGCACAACCTTCCACAGGCTAGTTTCCAAATGTAGTGCTCCCATCACCGTAATGAGGCACGCCTCGTCGCCCATGACTTCTCCCATTGACCTTTGTTCATTGAATCTTCTCAGAAAATCTCTCAAGCTTTCTATGGAACCTTGTTGAATGTTGGCCAGTTTGTGCTTCGGCTCTTTCGGGGCTCCAACGTAAGAATATTGCATTAAGAATGCCTACATCAGCTCTGCCTATCTTTTAATGGACGCTATCGGAATCTCCCTGAACCATGCACGAGCTTTGTTTCCGAGAGTCAAAGGGAACATTCAGCATAGTGTGACTTCATTCGAACCCTGGGCTCTCATCCACATCAAATATTTTTCAATGTGGGAATAAGGATCGTAATCATAATCAAAGACCAAGCCTGGCGGAAATTAGTCCCCGTATTTTCTGTGTGCGTTGCTGATTTCCGCTGGAAAAGGTGAAGGGGTCACCGCCTGCTGTAGAACTCCACCCATTCTTGACATTTTCATTTCCAAATCGATCAAACGCTTGCTTACTTTGTCGTTCACCTGGGCTTGTGGGTTCCTTTCTGGGACATTCGGAAATGCTTCCACATTCTTCGACCAATTCTCTGAATTAGTTTCTGCTCCTCTCGTCCTTCTTCGGGAAGAAGGTCTCCTGCTCCTCCTGCTTCTCGGCTGGAATTACTCTGCTATAAAAAGGCTTTCCCATGTGAGGTCTTGGCTCTCCTGTGAGTATTGTGTGGGTGATGCATAAGAACTTTGATCCTGTTCCCTCAACCCCAACTGCACATTCTCTGTCCATTCCTCTGATGTACAGGAGAAGGTGAGGGGTTTGGATGACGATGTCTTCTTTGCGAGGGGGATGGTGTTCTCTTGGGACCGTCCTCTTCTATTGGTACCTCTCGGGTGGGTGGGCGACCTCTTCTTCGGTTTTGTGGGTGATTTTAAGGGACTTCTTCCTCTCTGGGTATTTCTTTAGAAGGGGTGTGTCCTGCTTCTTGAGCCCTTCTAGATCTCGGTTTCCTTTGAGCTTCCTCTTCTCTAGGTACCTCTCTAGGTGGGGAATTTCTTGCATTTTGATTCCTTCTAGGCTATGGTTGCCTCCGAGCTTTCGTCTCCAGGTCGACGGAAGTATTCGCTATGTCCTCCTTCCCGTGGAGTTTCATTTACACTTTCTTCTCCTCTTTGAATTCCTCTTTCTTATGAAATTAATGGTTTCTCTGGCATCACCCCCACTGTTCACCGCATGTTTCTCCTTCTTGGCTTCTCTCCTTCTCTCTAGATCCTCCCTCAAATCACGCTGGCTTCCCCTGCTAACACCACTAAAGCTCAACCTCGTCTATTGAACTGGGGGAGCTTCCGTGGTGTATTTGTTGATGACCCTCCTGATCTTTTCATTCATTTCCTTTGTTTTCTCTGGATCCCCTAGATCTGGGATGTGAATGGATCTACCTGGGGTTGCCGTTCCTACAGCTGGTGCACTAATTTGGACGTTGTTCCCGCTTCTCGTTACGTTCCTTTGGGCCCTAGAACACTCGCCCATTTTTTATTTCTAGGGGCCGTCAAACCTTCTGCTCCCATCTCTCAACAAAGAAAACTGAGTAAAAATGTTGGAATTTAACGATTTCCACAGACGGCGCCAATTGTTGATGTGTGTTTTAACTAGTTAATTTTAGGATTAAGGAAGAAGATAAAATTGTGTAACTGAGCTAAGAACGATCACAATCAAACATAATAAACCAAAAAATATGTGAGAGATGGAAAATCCGACCAAAGACCTTAACCAATTTATTACTCTCCTCAAGAACAACACTCATAAAACTTCTCAATCACAAGTGTAATGTCTAGTATAAGAATGAGTAACCTATATCTCTCCTGTGAGAGAAATTATTTATACTACCGACAAACCCTAACGATTGTCCAATCTCGTGGTGCCACCTGGACGAAGACAAATAGTCATAAATGGAGTTGGCCGGTACACCGACGACTTTGGGGCTGGTGCAGGGAGCTACCAGAAGTCTTGCAGAATGCATCAAGTCTCCTTTTGTACTTTGCTTGCTTCCCATTGGCGGATGAAGAGGGATGTACCTGTGCATGTGGTCTTCTAGCTGGGAGTGTTACCCAGGACATTATTTTCCTTACCGTTATTCTTGTCCTCTAGCCTGCCACCATTAGCCGTTCTCACTGTAGTGTATGTACTTTACCCCGCAAGTCTGATAATCCCTTTAACCATTAGATAGATGGGTTTTCGAGGCTATGTTGTCTGTCTGAGTCCCTGAACATCTACTTCGGTTTCGGAGCCGAGGTGTCCTGCCGAGATGTCTCGAACGCCTATTCCCTGGGTGGGCTTCCTGTCTCTCGGCTCTTTCCTGATGTCATCTCCTTGGGTTCTTCGGCCCTCGATGATGGGCTTATTTCTTGTGCTTCTTCTCGATTAGGCAGTCGTCATTCCATAAGTTTCCGTTTATTTCTGTTCCTGGGCCTCTCTGTAGTTGAGCCCTTTGTTCGTGGCAGGCTAGTTTGTTGGGCTTCCTTCCCGTTTGGCAGGGGGATATAATACCCATAACATTAATTATTCAATTTTTATTTTATAAATGCATAAATTCTTACTTCGACAAATTCATTTTCCTTAATTATATAATATGATAGGATTAGTATATTAAATAATAGTTTGTATATGATATTAGCTATAATATTTTTATATAAATTTTAAAATATATTTATATTTAATATTTTAGTTTATTTAAAAAATTTTATAAAATCACTATTTATAAATCAAATTTACATCTTATTTTAAAAATATATGTTAAAAAAGAAAATTAAACATTTTTTTAAATGGATTTGTTCGGTAAATCTGTTACACCGAACCTTACCGATCCAAATACAATCGAAAATCTATTTCAAACCGTATCGAATTATAATAAAACCGTACCGTTATCGAACCGAGATTTGGTATGGTATTAGATTTTTTATTTATAAAAATCCGTATCAAACTTTCGGTATTGATTTTTATATAAAATTCATACCATTTCCCATGGGGAACACCCCAGTTTGCACCCAAAATAAAACAAAATTTCTAATAAGCCTCTAAAATTTAAATTAAATGAAAATTATGCAAATAACAAAAAATGTCCTCATATTAATTTATTATTTCTCCACTCTTCCACAGTCATCTTTTCCAATCTGCTTCAATCAAGGATTTATAATGTTTTAATGGAATTGAGTTTTTTCACCATCTCAATTAAATTAACAATCGAATTTCGAATAAATCTAGTTGTTCCGTGAAACCGTTTTATTTTATCATTTTACACTTTTCTAAAATTATTATTATCACTTTCCCTATAAAATATTATCACTTTTTTATTTATATTATAAATTGTTCATGAAATAGCATTATCATTTTTTATTAATTGAGTATCACTTTTTATTATCAAAGTTATTACTTTTTATTCGTCTCACATGTAAGACGATCTCACACAAGGCTAAACTCATTACTTCTTTACACATAAAGAATAATTAAATTATTTGAATAAATTTATAGATTTTTAAAAAAAAATCTAATAAAAATAGAAAAGGGAAGAAAAAAAAAGAAAAAAAGAGAGAGAAGATTCGCGTAAAAATTAATTAAAAAAAATCAATTAAAATGCTGATCTCTAATGAAGAGTATGAAGGAAACATGGGTCTAAAGTACAATCACCAAGTTATTGATTACGAAAGGAAAATAAACAAGATCAACATAAACATTTTTTTTTTAAAAAAGAAAAAACTTCTAATTCAATATCTACCCATTATAATGATTTGATATTGTTTGATTAGGGATGGTGAGATAGGTACTGAGAATAGATATATATTGATAATGATTAAGGTATTGTTTGATTGGGGATAGTGAAAGGGATAATCCAAATAGATAATTCTTATTAGTGATGTTTGTTTGGTGCAGTGAAAATCAAAAACCTTCTATCACTTTTATTGATTCATTAACTACATCACACCTTTCATTCTCATTGTTATTGAATATAAATTGTCATTCCAATTGAGTAATTCATAATAAGCGACCACTCAATTTTCACTATTTAGATAAAACTACTTAGATAAAAGAAAAAAAATGATAAGAAGAGCGATTGAAAGTTTAAAGTGAAATTAGTTAATGCTCTTAAAATTAACACCGATGAACCTGCAAATAATTATAGATAATTTTGGGATGCATATATGATGTGTACTTGATAATTTACACGGTAAGAATTAGGATATAGTGAGTAGTTATTATATTTATTTTTAATTATTTTATTTTATTTAGTGGTTAAAATTAAATAAAAATTTATTCCGATTATTAAGGTGCATTATAATTTTAGAATAATAATATTTTTAATATTTATTAATAATTATATATATGTTGGGGATATATTCAGGAACTTTTAGCGCAAATAGCAGCACTTAATGAAAAGAATAAGATCACTCTCTAAATTAAATAAGAAAAATAAATATTAAATTGTAAATAAAATAATATGATAATTGTAAAAATGTAAAATTAAAAAGACTAAAAGGAAATGATTGATCCAAAATATAATTAAAATTTGGATTTAAATTTCTTATTAGAGTTGATAGTATATATTCTCATCTCAGTTGAAAATAAAATAATTTTACTCTTATATGGCAAAACTTATGTGAAACCGTATTATAAAAATCATTCTATATAATAAGGATAAAAAGAGATAATTTTTTATAATGAAAATTAATACTCAATTATTTAATAAAAGACAATTACAACATTTCTATAAACTATTTCATGAATAATTTATAGCACTCCCTTCACCTCATTTATCGTAAGTCTTATTTGTTTTTTTCACGTTAATTAAGAAGTAATATTATTTTGTGTAGTAGGGAGTTATATATATATATTTTTGAATAGTGGGCCATACGTGGGTGTGTCATTTTTACTAAATGAAGAAAATAAAGATCTTCGAATGAAACATCCAAAATAGTAAAATGGGGCATTTTGGTAGGACGGATGGAGTATAAATAAAAACTGAAAATATTTTAAAGAAAAGTACTAACTAAATACAAAAGCGTAAAATAGTCTCACCGTATCACTCAAACAAAACTAATACAAACAAACAATAACTTTTTTTTATCAAATCTACCTAAAATACATTCTTCTAAAAGTACCAAATTAACGTCCATCCTTTTAATTCACTTCACTCATCCTCCATTAAAACACCACCCTTACTGCCACCCCGCCAACTGCAGCCGTCACAGGTCGCCGCACCGATATGGTAATCAACACGGAACCGATATTCGATACATACCTGTTGATGAGAAGTGTTGAGACCAGTATCGTCACATTTGGAATAACACCGATCCTCTACCAGTTATTATATAACCACTAACATGTTTGTGCAGTGTTGTGCTTGATGTTGCATTCAGGGTTGTGGCAGTTGAATGAAAATCGGGCTGAATAGGATTCACAAGCCTGGAGAGCAGTCCGGAAAGTTCTAGAAGTTCAGAAGACTCTAGAAGTTGAAAATAACTACCCAAAGTAGTGGGTTAGTCATTTGCTGTAATGGTTGGTTGTCACATCTCCTAGTGGACCACTTATTTGAAGAAGGCCTATAGTATGCTTTACGACTATAAATAGAAGTTGTCAGACTTCATTCCCAGGCGCGGAAAAACTTAGAGAGTTCCCACAAAGAGAGTCGCCGGACATAGAGTTTATTCGAATACGTTCCTCTTATAGTGTTTTTACTGGTGTTGTAACATCTCGTTCTGCATCACATGTATAGTATTATCCCGTACGTTCTGTGTGTACTATTCACAGGCAGTGGAAGTGCATACTTGAAGTAGGGCTTATTTCTAACAATCTAAGTCTTGCCATTTGGAGGTTTATTTGGGATTTATGTTCGTGTGTGTATTCGAAGAGTGGAAGGAATGTTTCCATCTCTTTGAATCTAGTTTTTGTAAATCACTTTTTTCAAGTTAGTGATATTTTTGCCATGAGGCCGCTGCAAACTTATTCATAAGTTTATAGAAAGATTGAGTAATTCTGTGTTTTAAGTCTTCTGTTGTACAAACTTACATATTAGTATTCAAGTTTCAATTCGGATAAGAGTTGGTGTTGTTACCACACTTAGGACAACATCACTATAAACACTTACACACACAACGGACTTCCCGGACAAGTAGCAACAAAGTCAACACTTGACGGTACTAAGTGTTGATCCTGGTGTTAAGTGTTGAAGTGTCATGGATTACCACGCTGGATCGATCAACCAATGAAAGTGGAAATTAGCGTGTTTTAGTGTCAAATTGAATATCTTCTTGATTGATATTGTTGTCATATATTAGCACAAGGGTCTTATATTCAATATTTGAGAAAAAGGTGCGTTTGAGATGTTTTATTATGTTTTAGGTGGAAAAATGATTAAAAGTGCAAAGTTGGAGAAAAGGTACAACTTGTGCAATGAATGCTGAAAAATGTACATCCAACTTGTGCAATTGTTCTGTGTTTTTGTGGTGATAAAAACTGGTGTTTGATACATGGTTGGAAAGCCACTAAAGAGAGGGTCGTTTTGGCATAAAGAACACCTCAATCGGAATCCAAACGAGAAAGTTATGATCAAAATGGACGTCGCACGAGATGTGCCAAATAGAATGGCTGTGTCACTTTCCATGGCTTATTACACCTTCAATTCTTAAAGTTTTTGTGAGTTCTTTATATAGATAGAAATCCAAGGAAGAGGGGATCGCGTGAGCACAAGAATCACTCAAATCGGAGTCCGGATGTGAAAGTTATATGCGAAACGGTAAAACTGCGCACTGCAGTTCGACCTAAGTTCGACGACGATATGAGCAGTTTGACCACGTGTCGTGGTCGAACCAGAAACCTGAACAGCGCAAAATTGGGATTTTTACCCCCTGTTCATGAATTTTTGTGCTTTCCAAGAAAAAACTCTTCCTAGGTCCATAAGGAGAGCTTAGAAGTATAAAAGAGGATGTAGATCACACCAAGAGAAGAGAAGAGAGATAAGGATTGGATACAACACAACACAACCATCCTACACCCCACAAGGGGGTTCACCCCCAACCTTCATCCACATCCTTTCCTCCATCCATCCATCACTTTGAAGATTCATCTGTGGAATCAAGAAGAGAACCAAGAGGAGGATTCAAGACGGACAAGGACGCGACGACTCCCACATCTATGCTTTATTTTGTTTCCTAATTTACCTTGTAATTTTGCAGACATCCGGGTAAGATCTATCCAACACCCATGATTGTTCTTCGTAACATCATGGGCTAGTGCCTTTTTGGTAGAATTAGGGTTGTGAAGGTTTTTATCAATTAATTGAACTTTCGTGTGTAAACTCCGTGCAACACTACTTGTGGATTTATTTTATATATGATTGTGCCTTTTAATTCATACTCACGGTCGTTTTGTGCATCATTAACTGTTATATAGAGTTTGAATACATATATTGGTTATTGATTGAGTGCGTTCACTGCTGAGCAGGATTTCAAGTTATGATTCTAAGTTAGGGGACTCCGAAGCTTCATTAGAACTATCATATATGAATACTTATTAATGAATTGAATTCGGGTTATTAAGTAGGATAAAGAGGATAATTTTATAGTACCTATAAAGGTAAATCATATCAGGTTAGAGTACCAACTGGCCAGAGAAATAATTGATACTGATAGTACCTAGAAAGGGGGGTGGAATTATATCTCTTGCTCCGAGGTTATTCACACATTTTACATACATGTTTAATTTTGTCTATAGAGTAGATATGCATAGTTTAGTGATGCATCCATATTCCACAAGGCAGAGTCGGACATCAACACACAGAAGGGAAATTAATGCATGAAACTAGATTATCCTAGGGCTACCTATTCTCCTACTTGATCCACTTTCGTATTCTTCAAGTGATATTTTATTTGTTATTTTAGTTAATTGTTTAGTAGTTAATAATTGAAATCTCAAACTTTTATTCCCATTCGTCTTAATTAATTTAGCAAATAATGAAATTGATAATACGTCGTCCTTTGATTTCGATATTCACTTAGTCCTTGCTTAAGCTTCAATTGATATCCTTAATACTTGGGAATTAATTTTGCGTGCAAAGAAAACACGCATCAAGTACTTGGCGCCATTGTCAGAGACGGCTGTTATTATTGATTTTATTATTTCTAGTTTGATTAAGATATTTATTTGTGATTATTTATTTCCATCTAACCTTTAATTTTTCTGAGGTACTTGTACACTAGGAAAAGAAGAGGAATGAAAGAAGGAATATCACATTGAGCTAAATATGGTCGGGGCAAGGCAGAATCTGGATAATATTGTCATACGTAAAATTTTCACGAACGTAGGGAATGTCAACATGAGTTTGATAAGAACAAGAGGGGAACATGATGATTTTGAGATACATTCCGCTCTTATTAACATGGTGGAGAAGAATTCCTTTTCTGGAGGTTGTTTTGAAGATTCATATCAACATCTCCGAAAATTTCTTTTTTATGCAAACACTCAAAAGCGTGTTGGAGCTAATGATAATGCTAGACGGATTGCTCTATTCAAGTTCTCTTTGATTGATAAGGCAGAAGATTGGTATGAGACTCTTGATGCCACAGATTGCGCTACATGAGACCAACTGCAGCAGAAGTTCTTGGAGAGATACATGCCACCCTCAAGGATCTTAAGAATGAACAATACATCACTCAATTTGTTATGAATCAGGGTGAGCAATTTCATGAGGCATGGGATAGGTTTAAAGATATGCTCAGGAGGTGTCCACAGTATGGGATGTCTAAGGTCAGTACATAAGCATCTTTTACTATGGATTGGATTATGAGTCATGTGTTTTTATTGATGCATCCTCAGGAGGAGCGTTGTTATCTAAGACAGCACTTGAAGCAAAAAAGTTTTTTGAAGATACTTCTATGAATTCACGTGATTGGCCTGTAGAGAGAGAAAGAAGATCTTATGTACTTGACAAGGTAGCGCAGGTTGAACATCAAGTGGTGAAGCCGATAGGGATGATGAGATTGTCTCTAGTTTAGCTAACATCAACAAATTACTAGAATTCCAGCAGAGGCAGATTACAGAGTTGACACAAAGGGGGCCTAGTATGAAGCAGCATGAAGTGAGGAGTGTTGAAGATACATTCAATCGATACATGGCTAAGAATGATGCAAGAGTAGACCATCTAAAGGCCAAGCTAGAGATGAAAATTGATGCAAATCATGAGGATATATCGAAGCAGATGAAGGACTTGACGTTGTTGATGGGGCAGATGATCGAAAATGTGAGTCAATTGACACAAACATTGGAGAAAGAAAAGTTCTCGTCTTAAGGCATACTGATCCCGACAGAGTGCAAAGCCATCACATTAAGGTTAGGAACGCAGTACGAAGGTCTAATGATGTCAGTGAGTGAAAACGAAGATGGAGAGCTTTAGCTCGACCACAGCTCGACCAAGTCTAGTGGTCAAACGATGGTCGAGCGACCACCTGTGGAGCAGAACAATTAAAATCAGATTACAGAGTCTCGCTCGACCAAGAAGCATCTGCTCGATCAAACCATCTAGGTCGAGCGAAGGTCGAGTGGACGTCTATGGATCTGAACATCCAGAACCAGATTACATGTACCCCGCTCGACCATTTTTAAGAGCATTTTGTGTGTAAGCTTAAAAGTATTCATCGATGAACTAAAGCAAGCTTCAAGAATATGAAACATCTGTTTTGATGAGGTAATCCAGTCATATGGATTTAATTAATGCAGTGATGTGTCTTGTGTATTGAAAAGAGTGATGGAAACGTGGTGATATTTCTTGTACTGTACATAGATGATATATTGCTTATTGGAGACAATGTAAAAGTATTGTCAGGTGTATGGGTATGGTTGATAAAGCAGTATAAAATGAAGGACTTAAGAAAAGCAAAATATATCCTTTTGATCACGGTAATACGGATTACAAGAAAGGATATTATGATTATCTCAAGCTTCATGAAATGATACAATCCCTACTTCTTTTAGCATGTGACTTTATCTAAGAAAATGTGTCTTAGGACACAAAAAAGATAAAGGAGATGGAAGCGGTTCTTTACGGCGAATAAGGAAGCTTAATCTAAGGAATGCTATGCACAAGATTGGATATCTAATTTGCTAAACGCATGGTCAATGAGTATCAAGGTAACCCGTAATAAGAATGTTGAACTGTGGTAAGATACATACTTATGTACTTGAAAAGAACCTAAAATTATATGTGGACTTACCGGACAGATTCACTGCTTCTTGTGGGTAACATAGATTCAGATTTTTCAAATCAGATATGGACAGCAGTAAATCCACCTCAAAGATTATGTGTTTAATTTTAAGAAGTTGAATCATAATATGGAGGAGTGTTATATAGAAATATATTTTGGACTCCGGACTCCACCATGGAAAGATGATAAATTGGAGTCTCTGAGGCAGCCAAAGTATTTATATGACTCTAGAAACTTCATGATGGACTTCAAAGTATTTCTAAGTTTATCTAAGATTATCACAATTTAATGTGATAATAATGGTGCAGCTGCAAACTTGAAAGAATTATGAGCCCATAAGGCAATTAAACACATGGAGCACGAGTACCACCTATTACGAGAAATCATATGATGAGGAAAAGGTTGTTGTCGCAAAGATTGCATCGGCTGATGACCTAGTAAATCCATTTACAAGGACCTTAAGGCGAGAGCTTTTAATGGTCGTGTAGTGGGAGTGTGAATCAGATGTATGGGAGAAGACATGGCAGCATAGTCTTTTAGTATAAGTGGGAGATTGATAGATTGTATACTAAAAGTCTAGCTTTAGTATGAAAAATATTTTAACAATTTATTTGAAATGAGAATCAATGATCAAATGATTGCGCCTTATAATTTATTTATATATTCGATGCAATAGTCCACTTACTTTATACTGTAGATAATATATTTTGCGACAACACGCGAAAGATCATATCATCGGTTTCCTAATAAAGTATAAACAGATGCTCACAATTGAGATAGACGGGGACTCTCTATCGGGATGGTTGTAGTGTGATTTGGTATTGATTTATCTTGACTATAGAATCACATTAGTGCACTTCGTGTGTATTGAGCAGGACCACTTGAGATCGTTCGATTTATACTGACTATATAGAAGAACTTGATCTCTATTATTATGGATGTTCGTACTCTTAATCCCTTTACAATAACCTCAACAAGTAAGACAATATGTATTTCTTTGATTCATCAATGAGTGAGATTTACATGTAATTAAATCAATAAACTTAGTGAGTTGGGAAATAGTGTTGTCTCTATGGTGTACTGTTGATTGTAGAAGGAATCCGTATCCAATATATGTTGATGATGTCCCCTTGAGGAGCTCATAAGGATTATCATATAAACCCTGCAGGTGGATTTATTCCGGCATAATAATGAGGTTGAGTGGTACTACTCTCGGATGAGATGTTAACTAATGGAGTTGTCAGTAACTTAATTAATTAATGGGCATTGTATATCTTAAACATGGGGAGACTAACGGGCTTATAATAAGAAGGAGCTCATAACGTAATTATGGGATTAGAACAGTAGTGCAATAATAATATTTTAGTAGTATATATTATTATTATTGGACTTAAGTATAAGCATTGGGCAAAGCTTGGATACTTAAGCCTAATGGAGGCCCAACTCTAATTTCTCCTCTTGATCCCTGCTGTAGCTCATATATAAGTCGTCTCAGCTTCGGAAACCCTAAATGATTATTATTCACACCTAACACTGTGAAGAGGGTGAGAGAATAGCAGATTGAGAAGATCTCAAAGATCGCTGCCCACACAACGTCGATATTGGACTTGGGAATACAGTAGAATATTGGAAGCTTGTTTGTTGCTGCTATTTGTCAATTTCCACAATTTTTATAAACTCTTGTGGAACTCCAAACTAAACTTGTGATGCACCGTTCGAAAGCCAATGAAGAGAGTATCATTTTGGCGTATAGATCACTCAAATTCAAGATTGAATGAGAGAGTTATGCCCAAAACGGTGAGATTGCGCAGGCTGCCAGCGAGAATTCATCTTCTTCAACATACCCATGTAAAAGGTAATACGTTTCTATGTTTCTTGCTTCCGCTGATTTAGAAACATATGGAACCCTAACGGTTCACATTAACAAAATGATCAAATGCCAACAAAGCTAGATCGAGATGCTCCTATCGTTGGTAAGGAGCCCAATCATCGATGGCGATGATTAACTAGTTAATCGAATTGAGAAAGGAAGAAGGGTACTAGGAATTGGACCACGTTGGAGGTATAAAGAAAGATCACACATGATCTTCTTAATTGGTCTAATTTGACTTGATTGGCTTGATCATCACATACATTTATTCTGTCTAATTATATTCATAAATTAGGCTAACTATCAAGTGTATATATGTATCCTGTATTTTCATTCTAATAAAACATCCAAAAATCATAACTTCTATATGGTATCAGTAGGGTTACAATCCAATTAACCTCTACAATCTTTCTGCTGCATATTGTCCTTCCCTCCCTTACACATGACGACTGAATCAACCACGACTGAATCAACTGCTATTGTCACTGTTGACTCGACGCCACCACTGTCAGTAATTATTCTTATTTCTACTTGTCATGATTTCCCCATCAAACTCAATCATACCAACTATGCTTCATGGCATGCACATCTCATGGTTTTGCTTTGTGGCCACAATCTGCTTGGCTTCTTTGATGATGGATCAAACAGTCCAGCAATCAATGCCTGGATATAGCAAGAAAAGTTGTTACTTGTTGCAATCTTTGGATCTTTCTCATCCGAGGTTCTTCCTCTTATCTCCTCAGCTGCATCGTCTGCAGAGGCTTGGGGAATTTTATCCCGTTTATGCATGAGTGTATCTAGATCATGGGTTAATAATCTCAAGTCTGAACTATATCACATCAAGATTGAATATCGCTCTCTCACCACTTATTTAAACTATATCAAATCCAAGGCCGATGAACTATCCTTCATTGATCAGCTTCTTTCTGATGACGATTTAACATTTTTCATAATCAATGGTCTTAGACCAGAATACGCATCGATCGTGGGTCCTATTAGTGCTAGAGAAATTCCTCTTCGATTTGAGGAATTACATGATCTTTTATGTGCTCATGAAACAACACTCAAATCAGCAGCAACTACTACAACTTCTCTCATTGCTACTGCAAATGTTGCTCACACTTCTGGTCCCTCTGGTCCCCGTATTGGATAACCTGATTCCAGATCTGGGGAAGGTAGCCACTTTGGTTCGTCTCGATGCCGCAACAACAATAATTTCAGTCCTAATCCTTCAAGACAGCAGCCTACGTGGAATTCCAATTGAAAATTTGGGAGCAATCAACCTACTCATTCTTCAATTACATGTCAGATATATGGTTTTAAAGGCCATGGGATCCTAACATGTCGTCAATCACTTTGTGGTCTTGGACAAGCTCCGCAAGAATGGTATGACTCTCTTTGTGCTGCTTGGCAAATTTTTGGCCTCACTGGCTCAAAGGCTGATATATCTCTTTTTACTCTTCACTCAAAATCTGCAAGCATTTATGTTTTGGCTTAAGTTGATGATTTAGTACTCACTGTTCTAATCCTACTTTACTCACGGCCTTAACTAAGCACCTACAGTGTCATTTTGCTATTAAGGATCTTGGAGAATTATCTTATTTCCTTGGGGTAGAGATGGTTCCCTGCAAGGAAGGTTTATTTCTCTCCTAGCTCAAATATATTATTGATCCCCTTCGACGTCATCAAATGGATAAGTCAAGCCATTGGGTACTTAAGCCAGCTCTTCTAAATCATCACCATCTGCCTGCTCAGTGAACCCAACAGAATATAGAAGTGCTATTAGAGGATTGCAGTATCTTACACTCACTCGTCCAGACATCACTTTCACTGTCAATAGATTGGCTCAGTTCATATACTCCCCAACTACAACTCATTGGAGTTCTGTGAAATGCTTGTTTCGTTACCTCAAAGGATCTATAAATTATGGTCTACTATTTCGTCAGGCTGATAAACTCACTCTTACGGCTTACTCAGATTCAGATTTTGGTAGCGATCTCTCTGATTGCAAATCCACCTCAGCTTATGCTATTTTTCTTAGCTTCACTCCTATCTCTTGGAGATCTCGCAAACAACGTGGAGTTGCTCGGTCTTTCACTGAAGCGGAGTATCATTCTCTTACTACGACTGCCTCCGAGGTGTGCTGGCTACTTCAACTCTTTGATGATCTTAAAATAAAGCTTACTGCGCCTCCCTCTCTTCTATGTGATAACTTGGGTGCCACACGTCTTGCTCTTAATCCAGTTATTTACTCCCGTATGAAGCATATTTCTATTGACGTGCACTTTGTTTGGGATTTAACTTCGAAAGGTGTCATCTCTGTGTCCTATGTCAACACATTGGATCAGCTTGCAAATGTGCTCACCAAACCATTAGCACGGGTTCGCTTCCAGCTGCTTCGTTCCAAAATTGTGTTACCAATGGAACGTCTATTTTTCGGGGCCTATAAAGGAAGATCACACATGATCTTCTTAATTGGTCTAATTTGACTTGATTGACTTGATCATCGCATAGATTTATTCTGTCTAATTATAATCCTAAATTAGGCTAACTATCAAGTGTATATATGTATCCTGTATTTTCATTCTAATAAAACATCCAAAAATCATAATTTCTATAGGAGGAGATGTAATGAGAGAGACGGCAGGAGAGAAACTTGAACGTCAGTTGACGAATTCATCAGAGAGCTTCTCGCGCAACCTATTCACCATTTTCCACCATTAAAGGTAGTTTCAAAAAATTTGGTTGATTGAATTCCGAATAGAAGCAATGAAAAATTAGATAGGGTTTGATTTGGAGCCATTGTGGAAAGGGGAGAACCGAAGTTTGTGAGATTGAGAATGATAAGGTAACAATTAACGCGGGTTTTAACCATTTGAATTAAACGCCAGTAAATTAATGATGTGAGGATCCGATTCCACTAATATTTGGTAGGGTCGATCCTACTTAATTAATGAAAAGTGATAATATTATTTTATAAATAATTTATAATATAAATGAAATGTGATAATATTTTATAGCGAAAATGATAATTGTAATACCTCGGATTACGCTATGGGATTGGGACGCTACTAGATATACATCTTCCAATATAATAATAGAGGGGTCGAGAATGCACAGTGGAAACAATATAAAAATTCCCAAAGCGATAATATAATAAAGTAAATGTGGCATAACGATTATTACATATCAGCGTCTACTCGCCCGAGTAGAGTGAAATATCCAAAACGAGTACGTTCAGATAATATATTTGAAATAAAGTTCTTAATAAAATATATAAGACATAATATAAAGTCCTCTATGGGCTCGAGACATCTGCAAGGGCATCTCCATCTTGTAAACCTTGTTCTGAAAATCAATAAGGGGTGAGCGTTTAAAATACACTCAGTAGGTTAACTATAATGATTGCACAATTAAAAATAAATATGCATGTCAAATATACCATAAATTATAACATATGCCAAATTAATAAAAATATTTTGCACATTGTCGTTCGATAACTCATTGAAATATTTTAGACCGAACCGTCTTCCGATAACTTGTGTTAGTTGGTATATGTGCACCAGGCCGTCACCCCAGTACAATGTTAGCATACTTGAAATATATTTTAGTACTGAACCGACGTAGCCAGTAACTTGTGTTAGTTGGTATAACTTGTGTTAGTTGGTATATATATTATATATGTGTGTGAGTGAAAACATGTAAAGAGAAGAGTGGAGAATTACCACTCAATTGATCACTCCTCATACTACTACTAATTGTAAGAATTAATGGAAATAATATAAGTGAAGGGTGAAGGAATTTGGGCAGCAAAATATATGTGTGTGTGGCTTGAATGGAATTGGGTATTTATAGATGTGTGTGATGGAATCAAGAATATATTGGCATATGGCAAGGTGGTGATACATGTGTATTTCTATGTGTACTAACATATTTGTATGGCCCCATAGTCATAACATGGCTTAGCAATTCTTTCACATGGCTTCACATGTGGGATAAATGCATATGGCTTCACTTTTGGGATGATAATTCATGGGCCAATTTGATCAAATAACAACAATCATAATGGGTCAAAACTTGGTGAATTTCGTACATCCCATTGGCAGCTGCGCGGCTTCACCATTTTGATCATAACGTCTTCGTTCGGCCTCCTATTTGAGTGATTTTTATGTTCACACTATTCTCTCTTCCTGGGATTTTTATCCATAGAAAGAACTCTTCAAAAACCTAAGATTTGAGTATATAAAAAGTCACGCAAAGTGGCACAGCCGTTCTATTCGGCACAGCTTGCGTGACGTCACCACTTTAATTATAACTTTCTCGTTTGGAATTCAATTGAAGTGTTCTTTACGCTCACACGATTCTTTCTTCCGTGGCTTTCTAACCATATCTCACACGACCAGTTTTGACTTCGACACAAATACAGAAAAATTATGGAAAATATACGTCTGTTTGCTTGTAAGTAACACAAGTTCACCCTTCATTCCAACTTTGCTAAATTTTATCCCTTTTTTATAATAATAATAATAATAATAATATTATTAATAGTAATAATAATGATTGATTGCCTTGATTGATTCCCATCAATCATATCATTAATTATTTCAATGATTGATTGCCTTGATTGATTGCCAACTTGACTCCACTTTTCATCAATAATTTCCTTGATTGATCTCATTTTTTTTATTGTTCTAATAATAATAATAATAATAATAATAATAATAATAATAATAATAATAATGATGATAATGATAATAATAATAATAATTGTTCTTATCAAACACTTTAAGATAACTTACATGTGTTCTTACATATGTGTGTCTACCACTTGCAAAAATATCAAGTATATTTATTTATTTAATATTAATAATAATAAAAATATAATAATAATAAATATTTGTATATATATACATATATAAGGTGGGTATTACAATAATATTTTATAACAAAAGTGATAACTATTTTAAAAAGTATAAAATGATATAACGTGAGACGTCGCACAAGACCTACCATAAAAAATTAATCCATAGTAGTCAGAATTTCGCTGGGCTGCAATGTGTATAATGGGTAATGGGCTACAATAATTAGCCTACGACTTTTGATTGGGAGTTATTATATTTTTTTTATCGGTAAATATTAATTACTATTATAGTTAGTAGTTAGTTCATCAAACATTCATACTTCTCTTTTTCTAAACCTCCTTATAACTCCCCCCTAATTTGTTCCTAAACGAAATCGAACCTAGGTCAGTCACTTAAGTGAAGAGCCCAGTGGACATGTGATGATTGAGATGTTGTGTTACACTTGGTATTACATTTTCTATTACAATTTTGTTTCTAGTGTGCGCCGACTGTAATTAAAAGAAAAAGGATTTTGGTATATCTGTCTCACGTATCCAATGGTGCGAAACATGAGATTTAACACTGAATATAACAGGAGAACCAAACAGATGACTTTTGTATCAAGTGAGTGCCAATTGTAATTAAGAGGAAAAGTATTTTGGTATATTTGTCCCATGTAATGAGTTCCGTGAAATGATCTCGTACAAATTTTTTATTTTTTGTTTTAATTATACTCCCTCTATCTCGGTCATAGATCTTTATTTATTTTTGCACGTGAATTAAGAAATATTATTATTTTATGTGTAGTTGATTGTTGTATTAGTAATGAGTGGTGGGTCATATGTAAGTCTCTTTTACTAAATGAGAAGAAAATATTTGAATGAAACGCCCAATATAGTAAAATTAGAATTTTTTTGGAGTGAATAATTGATTAATAGATAATCAATCTTAGGTAATGAGACTGAATTTCTTATTTTATTTTTTATTTTTACACTTTTTCTAAATATAATAATTGATTAATTAATAATCACAAGATTTAGCATCTCACATAAAGGTCCCAATTTAAGCACTTCCTTGGGAAGCTCATTCCCATCAGATTAATTAAAGAGTTGATATTAGGTGTAACAATGAAAGAGCGCATCCATATGTGTATAATTTTTTTATTTTATCTTGTATACAAGTTATTCTATTTTGTATACGTGTTTCTTAATAATTGTATATTTTTTTCACACTAAATTTTTCATTAAAGAAATTAGCATCTATGTGTATAACTTTTTATTCAATAGTGTATACATGTTTTTAATAATTATATATATTTTTTACACTCAAATTTTCATTAAAAAAAATTAAAAATTAAATTGTATACATCTTTGTTCATAATTATATATGTTTTTGTTTATATTTGTATACATTTTTTAAAAATGGGGCACCTTGTCGTAAGGTGCACTCAGTGCTCATTATAATTAGTCTTAATTAAAAGCTCTGCAATAAAAATGGATTACAGGCAGCGGAGGATTTAGGGGTACAGGGTAAAACTATGACCCCAAAACCCTCTAAAATTAAATTTTATTTAATATATATATATATATATATATATATATATATATATATATATATATATATATAATATTATTTCATTTGTCCATAAAGAAGTTTACAATTATGTAGATATGGAGTTCTAAAAAAGTTATTTTTTGACTTGCTTTTGGCGTATTTTAGTATTTTTAGTTACATTATAAAGTATGTTATGTGAGTTGTAAAAGGGTGACAATTTTGAAATTAGAGTGTGTCGCGGGGTTGTAAGATTGTTATCATTTCCTTATTTTGGAATGTGAAATTATTTTTGCAACAGATAAAAACAGTAAATGTGAATTTATTTATGAGAAGAGTGAATAATATTTGTATATAAATTAATTTTTACTCCAAATTATTAATTTCAACATAAATTTATAATCAATTTATAGGTAATTCTATGGTGCATCGGTTGATAGGTTAAAAATAGGGTGTAATGGGTAGTTAATTTTTTAAAAAAATTAATTATTTTATTTTATTTAGTATTGAAGATCGAATTATAATTTAATATAACGGATAAGATCGTGCATAGCAGTTAGACTCTTAATTTTATAATTTTTTAATAGTATAAAATTCATGATAATGTATACTCTCTAGATTCCAAAAATGTTTACAAACCCCTCTGACAATAAAGTAAACGAAAGAGTGATTATTTTTTATTTTTTTAAGAAAAGTGTAAATTTTTATGATACAACTCAAAATTGAAAGTATGTAAATAGAACGGAGGGAGTATGTCTTGCATAGTTTCTACAAAATGAAAATTCGATGAGTAATTATAATTTTGAAGTTTTAATATCAAATAGTATACTCACTTTTATTAGAAGTTGGAGCGTTTTATCTTATCAATTAACTTTAATTGAAAGTATTTTTGCTAGTTTGTAATTATAAAAGCAATCGCTCACGATATTAAACTATATATATAGCTTCAAAAAGGCAAGTTCTTACACGTGAGGACGTATTAATGTGTTCAATATATTCCATGTACGAAATTGAGAATAAAATTATGAATTATTGAACAACTAAAATTAATTTATTGGTAGAACTTATAGGTCTTGGCAGATAGAATGATGTTCCTCAGCCCTCCAATGGGTGCCAGCGTCATCAGCAAAACCCCTAATATGATGCAAACCTGGAGAAGCAATTCTAACGTGAGTTAGTGCCAATTTAGATGTATAAAATATCAAGAGATATTGTTTCTAAGAACAATGAAATTTCAGTGTCGTTTTCTTATGTCATCTCATTTGTCATTCGTTATATGATTAATCAACTATTATCCCTAGGATATAATTCACTCTCCTATGTGTCATGCATCAGATGGAAATGGCATAAAAGAGTTATACGAAAATGACATAGGAAAACTGCACCGATTGTGAGATATTTGGATGAAGATTACCCAATTAATAATCCAAGAGGGACTGAACTTCTTGGGTTTCTTAAGAATGAGCCATATGATGCAAGGAAGCTGTAGAAAAGAGTACATAAAAGAAATTAAAATTAGTTACAAAAGCTAGAAAAAAAGAAGGGCAAAAATAATTAATGATCAAGTTAGTTAATCTTGTAAAAGATAGAAATGAATGTAAACTTACAAAATATGAAGTTGGGGCCAAAGCAAATCCACCAAAGAATCCGACGAGTCCACCAAAGAAAGGGAATGTCATTGCAGTGAACATGGTTATTCCTTAACAAATTAAAAATGATGACATATTAATCCACCAAACTCTAATCGGTACACTGATCGGATACGGTGTATAAAAAAAAAAGAAGTATTCAAATTATTAGAGAAAACTTACCAACAAAGAGGGTACGAGTAGTGAAACGAAGGCGAAAGGATGGCTTGAACTTCATTTGTTTCACCAAGAAGGTCTCGAGCATGTCGAACACAGGCATCGCGAATATCTGATAGCTTCCAATGACATGTATCAAGACGAACATGTTGGCTGCAGCGATAAGCACACGAGGTTTCTCTAACGTGAGCATGATGTTGTCGTCCACGGTGTTACCATAAATGTAGTAACCTATGAATGCAACGGGGAAGTAGCACAAAGCCACCACAATATACGCGAAGATAACGCCCCTCCACATAGGTACTTTGGAGGGTTTCTCCGGCGTAGAAGGAAGAGTAGCTTGGATCTCCAACACCACATTGTGGCCGGCATAGGCGAAAGCTATATCTCCCAACGCATTAAAGAAGTTAAAAACGTTATCCTCCGTATTCTTCCCCCTTAAGTTGTAGTCCACGTCCTTGACCACTCCCTTTCCAAGGGCGGCCGACCAAGCAACGGTGGAGTAGGTCAAGGACATGACGGCTGCCGTGAGGGAGACGATGGAGATGGAGTTGAAGTTGGGAAGGTGTGATAGAACAAGGTGGATTGAGGAGAAGATGAGGATGAAATATGTGAGCTTAATCGGCTTGCAATTGGGGCAAACCGAATTGTGGAATTTTTGCAAGGATTTCCCACCGGTCACCATGTAAACGATGCATGTGCTCACCTCGACCACAATTTGTTGGGGTACGACGATGTATAGTCCGAGCTTTTCGCCGAAAGCATGCTGACCTAGCTCGTGGTACCTGTCGAACCTCTTGCCCGGAACCATTTCGTGCATTTCTACCATTTGCCATATTGTGTAGAATGTGATGATCCATGATAATATCAACACTGTCACACCAGGCCCCCTGCACATTATCAAAAAAATTAAGACCTGCACATTATTATTGATATTTTTTCTTAGAATTTTGGAATTAACAACAATCTTACATTATTATTGCATATTTATTTAGATAATCTCTAACAATCTTACTCAATTTATGTATGTGAATAGGAGAATTGCTCAATGCTTAGAATAAACTTCATAATCAAATATATACCATCAGAAAAATATCACAATTGGTCATGTATGTTCTATTCTTTTTGCAATTCTCAACTTTGGTTATTTCTTTGCCCAATTTTAGTATTTTTTACAATTTTAATCATTTTTGGCCACTTTATTTTAATTTTATATATTTTTTGACCAATTTTTGTACATTTTAGAACATTAACGATTAATTTTGGATAAAAGAATGATTAAATTTGAACAAAAACATCAAAATCGAAAAAAAAAATAACCAAATTTGAGAATTACAAATAAAAAGAAAACTAAAGTTGGAATGTAACTTGCCCAACCCCACCTTTTATTCACACACGTTTATATATCAGATCTATAACTTGCCCAATCCCACCTTCTAAACACACTAAACACACACACATATCAAATGTAAACTTAGCAGAACCACAAAATCACGATTATCTCATTCCCTCCCAATGAAACCCTAAAAAAACTCCACAAATATGCATATGGAGTATAATTTTTTGAAAACTAAATCTAAATTATATTCTTATTCGCACATATATAATTAATATAATTTTTTGAAAACTAAATCTGACATATATTCTTACGAGAGTTAAAAGGATAAAATTCCTCAAAATTCATACATCCACTTTGCTTCGTTAAATTCAATTTCATGAAAAAACGATAATCTCAACCAATAGGTTTTCATTAAAAATTTCAATACAACAAATTAATTTTATGGGAGATTGAAGGGAGAAAAAAATAATAATAATAATAATAAGAAGAGATGATATTGATATATATGACTTACCAACCCATACTAGACATGGCATAGGGGAGACTGAGGACACCAGCACCCACCATAGCGGTGACATTGTGGAAGGTGGAGTACCACCACTTGGCATTCCGAGACGAAGTGACCGGAAGCCAGTCGTCGATGGCCTTCTCCTCCGCCGTCTTCCCGCCGTAAGCCGTCGGCTGATCACCACTTGACATTTTGTCTTCTCTTCTCTAGATATCTAGAGAATAAATTCAAAGGCAAAATGGGAGTGTATGAATATTATATGTTTATCAAGATCATAAATTTATTTATTCATGCAATCACAATGGAAATTATTTTCTCTATATATAAATTATTTTCGACTTTGAATGGAAGTTTAAACGGTAATCCTCGTTTTGCTCTTTGGACTTTAATTCAGAATCTGTGAATTTGCGAGATTGTGGGAATTAATAGTCAACTAGTCAAAGAATATTTTTGGATATATGTCTGTAATTTAAGGCAAATATAATAAGATAATTAATTAATTTAATGGATTATTTTAGTCAACTATAATCTGTAATATTTCACTGATTTTAAAGTTTAGATTCTCTGCATTTCCATATTAATGGCTTAACTGAAAAAAGGGAGACATAAAATATTGCCATACTTGTTTCAAACTTTCAACCACAGGTTTGTCAAGTTTCTCGAGTATATAGTTTCTAATTGATTTGTTAAAATATTATCCTAATATAGCTACAATGATTATTAAAAACCCTTTCATATCAAATCAAATATATTAAAAAAAAAACATTCATAATCATCTTATTTAAAAATATTATACATTACTGCATTAACTTAACGAGCTTAATTCACGCCAATTATTTACAAAGCTAATTTAATTAGTAGGGAAATATCCATTACTAATTATTATTTATCTCAAAATACACTTCTCAAGAAAGATACACTTTACAAATACAAGGCATATAATTAGTCATAGAAATTTACACGGAAAACATATATGTAAACATATTTCTAATAAAGAAAGAATGAAAAATAATTAAGAAAATACTCTTATGAATGTGGTACATAAAATAAACCAACCCAGAAAACATACATAAACATAATAAAGTCATGCAATACGAAAATACTATTATGAATCTGATATAAAAAATTTAAAAAAAAAACCCAAAAAAACATACATAAACATAATCATGGCATGCAATATCACCAATGATGATACTTTTAAGATTTTTGTACAAATTTTTCTAAAAAAATTTAAATGTGCGAAAATCAAACCTTGTTTTTTTTGTCGAATCTTCTTCGTTGCAATCCCAAATCCTTTTGGAGTTTCTTCTACGAGATTTGAGAAGAGTTTCAATTATAATGCAATCCAAAATTCTTCTGGATTATTGCTAAGTTAATATGGTTAGAAATTGTACCCTAGGATAGACTGAGTACGAAGTGGTAAGAAATTGTATAGTAGGGACTCTTAAATATATAGATAGAAGATAAAATACTGTATAGCGTTTATATATATGGAGTTGTAGTACTTATATGTATAGAACTATGAACAGTTAAAATAATCTTATCTCTATCTAGATTAGTGATATTATAGTTGAGATTCGTAATATATATCCATTATCTGAATTCTTATCCAATTAATTAATAACGTTTAAAGCGAGATTGATGAATTGGAGCGAAAGAATTGCGCGCGTGTGTATATAAAAATTTATAAAGAAAAGAGAAATTACAATTCTGATTTTATCGTATAGATTTTGATTAATTATTTCTTGGCAAACACTTATCTTAATTCGGAAACATATCTTTTATTATTCAAATAATATTATAGTGGATATTATAAATTTTAGAGTTTAATTATGTTGCACATGTATCATCTTATTCGTTAGATTAAGTTTGCTTTAATTTTTATCGTTAAATAAAAGAATATAATTAGGTTGTATTTGATTAAGTCATTTCAAATTCAATTAATTTGTGAATAGATTTTAAATTAATTCATTTGAATTTCATTATTTTAATAGGATTTTCAAATTTATAATTCAGTAATTATTTTTCTAATTTTTAAATTAAAATTTTATTTATAATAAATAAAAATAATTAAATTTTATTATATTAAGTAATAGGCTAATTATAGTGTGCACCCGGGTACATCCTAAGATAGAGTGCACTCATATACAAATATAAACATGAACATATACAATTAAGAGAAAAAATATATACAATTTAATTGTTAGTTTTTTAATGAAAAATTGAGTGTAAAAAAATATAAAATTATTAAAAAACATGTATACACTATTGAATAAAAAGTTATACACATATGTGCTATTTTTTTAATGAAAAACTTAATGTGAAAAAAGTATACAATTATTACGAAATACGTATACAGAATAGAATAACATCTATACAAAATAGAATAAAAATTTATACACATATGGGTACACCCTTGCACCCGGGTGCACCCAATATACAATTTAAATAATAAAATTTAAAATTTTATAAATTTTAAATTTTTTTTTGAGTGGGGTTGGGGTGTGTTAAGAAGGGGGGTGGATTGGGGTGTGGTAGGAATTAAAATTAAAAAAATAAAAAATATTTTTTAAATTCATTTATTAATTTTGTATATTTTTATATATTAATATATTTTTATATACTAATATACTCCCTCCGTCCGCTCAATAAGTATACATTTGTTTTTTGCAAATGGATTAAGGAGTATTATTATTTAATGTATAATAAGAGTGAAGTGTGTGGACCCATATATTAAATGTATTAGAGATGTGTGTGGGTCCCATATGTTTAAAAAGGGAAATGTACACCTTTAGTGCGGAGGCCCAAAATAGCAAAATGTATACCTCTCTGACGGATGGAGAGAGAACCTGATACAAATCAAAGGATATCAAATAATACAATAGTAAGGATTTAAAATCCGTCCAAAAAATATTAAAATTAAATATGTGATTTGAAATACATTCATTTGAAATCTTGAATTTATTAATTCTGTATATTTAATGATAGATCTAAACATAAAGAAATGATTTATAAATCCATCCTCGAAACCTCTCATCCAAACATAAACACAACCTTCATTTTTTAAAATATAAATAAACTACCCACTATAATCATTTTAAATCTAAAATAAAAGGAAAAATTACTCATAGGTACAGTACCCTAAATTACTAGTTGATACAATGAGTTCAAATAATTACTCTCATATACAAAATATTAAAGTAAAATTCCAAATATAAATTTAATTCATTATAATTCCATACACTTTTAAACCATAAACCCTAAACCTCGCACCCACCCACTGCCGCTGCCAAATCTCCGTCGGACTGCCGGACCTCTGCCGGAGAGTAGGAGTATATAATTTTTTCGCTGCACATGACACCTACGATTCACATTTTTTTACTGCATACACTTTTTTTACTATACATAATTTTTGCTGCACACTTTTTTTTCTGCACATAAATTTTGCTGCACATGAATTCTTTTGCTGCACACAAACATTTATGTGCAGCACATTGTAAGGGTAATATTGGAATATCACTATATATTTATGTAGTTAGTAGTAATATTTTTATTTGTTAGTATTTCATAATAATTAAGGAGATTCTAATGTACCTAACAGCAAGAACCCAAAATAAAACTATGAGGTGCACTCCATAATCATTTTATATTTTAATTATTATTTAATAATGTATATGTATTCTTTAATAAATGTATTATTTTTATTCAATTTATGATTAAAAATCTAATAAAAAATTTACTAAAATATTACAATAAACTGTATAATTTTTTATTAGTGAATATATTTTTTTTAATACAGGTGCACAAAAAATTTTCCATAATATTAATAAATAAAGATATATATAAATAAACAAGTCAGTGGAGTATAATCTTGCTATAGAAATTTTTATATGCTATGCTATTTTCCAGTAAGCTATGATTATTTTATTTAATCTTTTATTGTTTTACCTTTTATAATTAATAAAATTTATCTTTTAAAATATTATTATAAAGTGATGAGATATTCTCTTGTGAGACGAGTTTTTTTTGAACGAGTTGTTAGATTGGTCAACCTATCACTAAAGTATGTTTGTTATGAGTTGCTCTCTTGTAAACTGGGTTTATATCATAAACTCTTGTAAACCTTATGATATCCCTTAATTTAAACACTCTACCAATACATAGGGTATATAAGATTGGAAGGGGGCCACAGGATTTACGTCGTGAATCCGGTTTACAGTAGTGTTTGTGATTTATTATAGAGTTAATCTAATGTATATAATTGCACACTAAAAATAGGATCCATATTAAGTAATGGGTCAAATATAAAAGAGTTGATCTATTGTACAATTGGTGTACACTAAAAATAGGATCCGTATTTAAATGTGGGTCAATTATATAAATCTAAAATATCCAAATGGATCATTCATTCAGGCTAGACATTCACATCTCCTCTCTCGGTTTTTCTCTCCTCTCTCATTCACGTCTCCTCTCTCCTCTCTTGGTCTCTCTCTCCTCTCTCGTCTTTCACACTGACGCTTCCTTTCTCCGGCGCAATCCCTTCCAGATCTCCGCTTGTTGGAAGCTTCCCTTCTTCGGCGCAATTCTTTCCAGATCTCTGCTCGTTGCCTTCCAGATCTCCGGTGAATTCCCTTTCAAATCCGTTTGCTGGATGGTTCCCTTCCAGATCTCCGGCGCAATCCCTTTCAGATGTCCGCTACCTCTTACCTCTTGTGTTGCCTTACTCCATCCACCGTCATCTCAAGTTTAAGCTTTGTTTGGTTGGGTGGAAGATCCCACAGAGGAATTCATATTTGGGATGAACTGCTTCGAATTGAGGTATGGACTATATGTATACTGTATAAGTTTTAATCAACTAATGTATATCTTTATTTTCATAAACGTATTAGATTGAGATGTGGAATACAATGTACATTGTATAAGTTTTAATTAACTAATGTATATTTTTATTTTCATAAATGTATTCTTTATATTGAATGTATTGAGATTGAGATTGAGATGTGAAATACAATAATCAATAATATATACTGTATAAATCTTAATTAACTAATGTATATCTTTATTTTTATAAATTTATTATTTATATTAAATAAATATAATTTAATATATGAATGTATTCTTTATACATTAATGATTACAACATATATGTTAATGAGTTATAACTAATACATAACTAATACATTTGATTACGAAACTAAAAAAATCAATTAAATTTAATATTAACTTTCTGTATAAATTTAATAATGATACATTTAACGATAAAATGTAATACATTAATATGAAAAAACGTATACACTATCGAATTAAAATAGAGAATTCCCATCACCCAATTCTCATCCCTTTCAACCGCATATTTCACAACCAGTCATCTTCCAACCGCCACGAGTCACCTTCCGTCACCAGTTTTTCCTATGAGCATCACAATTTCGTTGGATCGGGAAGGTAATGATTGTTTGAGATGAAGAAAATTTTCTCACACGGTACCTTCAATCATAATCTGTCTAATGAGAAATTCTTTATCTCCAGCGGATCTACACTAAGGCTTAAAGTGAATCTTGAATCTATATAAAAGAGGGCAGAATCGGATCAAATAAGGTGAGAGGCGGCGCCGGCAGTGTCGGGCGGTGAGAGAGAGAATCGTTTAATCTGTAGAAAAGAGGGTAGAATCGGATCAAGAAGGTAAGAGGTGGCGCCGACAGCGTTGGACAGTGAAGAGAGAGGATTGAAATTCGGCGTCAGGCGGTGAGAGAGAGGATCGGGCGATGGACGAAGAGAGAGATGATCGAGATTTAGAGAGAGAGAGAAGGATAGATTGAGACCCACAATGGACAAAGAGAGGGGATCGAGATTGATTGAGAGAAGAATGATAGATTGAGAGACAGAGATTGGAGACATAAGAAGAATGGATTGAGAGATTGAATGACCCATCAGACTGATGGAGTATAAATAAGTCGGGTCATTTTTATTTGGAATACTTGGTGCACCTTAAAAACTGGTGTACATTAGCAATTGCCAATATAAAAACTTTTAAACCCGGACCACTTCATTTCTCATATCCCTTTCCTTCCTTTCTCACGTTTTTTCTCTATTCTAGATTTGTGTCTTTCATCCACTCCCACCCAAATATCTCTCTTCTCTAGTCTTTAATCATCACTGCTGCCTCCACCGTATTGTCACACCATCGCATCCACCGCATCGTCACCGCCGCCTCTGTTATCTTCTTAGTGTAGTTCTGTTTCGTCGTTGCTGTCTCCACCGCCGCCTTTGTCCTCTTCTTAGTGTAGTTCCGCTTCATCGTCGCTACCTCCACCGCATATTCACCATCGCCTCCACCGCATTGTCACTGTTGCCTCCGTTCTCTTTCATCGCCTCCACCGCATTGTCACCACCGCCTCTGTTCTCTTCATTGAGATCAAGGATCGTGCCGGCCACTCCACATGTACATCTAGATCTACATCTTTGAAATTTAATCCAAATATACACTTCTCCATATCTACATCCAGATCTACATCTTCGAGATTTAATCCAAATATACACTTTGAGATTTTGAGCGTGAGATCTCCATTCTCTCTCCTCTATGCGTTCAGACATCGAGATCTTTCAAATGGTCATGTTTATATTTAGATTTATTGTTCAAGAATTATTACTGTATTTTGATTATTTAATTCTTCAATTGTTATAATGTATTAGATGTAAATCAATGTTGTATAGTTTTTTCTTAGTTAATGTGTTATCCTTTAAAATGAAAAAAAAAGTGATATTGATATTATATATAAAATTATATTACATTGAATTAAATTTTATACATATTTTAATGAGTAAATGTATTAGTTGTAATCCATTAGTGTGTGTATATATATTATTATATAAATATATTATTTTATTAATTCTAGTTTTACATTTCAGTATAAAACATTATACATTTATTAATTAATGTATACATTATTGAATTAAAAAGTATACATTTATCAATCAAACTTATTACACTGAAATTTTAAAAAGTGTACAATCATTAATAAAAAATAATACAGCTGAATATTAAAACTTATATAATATTCAATAGAAGTAATACGTTTCATTTAAATTTCATTACACTAAAATTATAAAAAGTGTACAATCATAAATAAAAAAATAATACAATTGTTCATTTAAACTTATACACTTCTTCAATAAAAGTTATACATTTTCCTAGGTGATTTTCAAAACCCAGTTACCCACCGCACTGTACAATCCATGCATATCATCAATGCCTTTCAGATAATTGTTGGATCTAGTAATTAATTTTATAAATAAAATATTTATTATGTTAGTTTTTAGATACCTATTTAAATATTTAAATAATCTGTATTTACATATATTTTCTATTAAATGTATTAGATCTTATAAAAAATGTATAACATTTTATATTAATATGTATAACTAAAATTAATAAATATATTGATGAAAATATCAACAAATACAAATTTATTTAATGATACAGTTAAGAGTAAAATGTAATACATTTTAATAATAAAACGTATACACTTATATCAAATCAAAACATAAACTTCCCACATAATCTCTAAACATGAAGATCAACCCAGAATATTTGTATAGAATCAAGAGAAACAATTAACAATTACAGACTTTGAAACATTCTCAATCATGACTATATTGTAAAAAAATAGAAGAAATAAGAAGATAAATCATATAAAATTCAGGAATGTTAAAAAATTGTAGGATCTATCCTATAAAAAACGTTGTAGAATCGATCCTATAAAAAACGCAAATTCATCCATTGAAGACGCAGATCCATAACCATCAAACTTTTGAAAGATATCAAAAATAACATTCGCATTTGAAGATAAGATAATTTGGAAGGCGTGCTTGAAGATAATCTGGAAGACATGAAAGGAGATGCGACCGGGAAAGGAAGAGAAACGTGTAGACAGTGGAGATAATCTGAAAGACGTGCAATGGAAAGGAAATACGACCAGAAAGGAGATGCAACTGAGAAAGGAGGAGAGACGCGCAACGGTGGAGGAGTCCATCGGAGAAGAAGATATATAGAGATCGGCAGTTAGAGAGAGAAAGGGGTGATAGTTAGAGAGAGGCGATAATTAGAGAGACAAAGGGTATAGTGAGAGAAAGGGTGAAATGTAGAATGACCCATTAAAACTGATTGAAGTATAAGCATGCGTGTCAACAGTTCAAAATTGACCCAGTTGGATCTTAATAATTATGTACATTAGATTTTGTCTTTATTATATAAGTAAAGTATGCTTATTTGTAATTAAAAAATGTCAATAATGAATCAAATCTCACAAATCGTAGATAAGAGTGAAAATAAGCATGTTTTAGTGTTCGATTTAATATATTTTTTATAAAAAATATTATTATATATTAGCACAATTGTCTTATATTCGATATATGTGAGAAAATGTGTGTTTGAGGTGTTTTACTGTGCTTTACGTGGAAAAATGATCAAAAGTGCAAAGTTGGAGAAAATGTGTAACTTGTGCTAGAATGCTAAAAAACGCACGTCCAACTTGTGTAATTTTTTATATTCCTGTGGAGCTCAAAACTGGAAGTGTGATAAGTGGTTGGAAAGCCACAGAAGAGAGGATCGTTTTGGCGTAAGAAACACCTCAATTGGAGTCCAAACGAGAAAGTTATGACAAAATGGTGACGTCGTGCAAGCTGTTCCTACTCAGCACGACTGTGTCACATTGCATGACTCTTTACATCTTCAAATGTTGTAGCTTTTGTGAGTTCTTTCTATAGATATAAAGCCAAGGAAAAAAGAATCACGTGAGAGCAAGATCACTCAAATCGGAGTTCGAATGTGGAAGTTATGCGCGAAATGGTGACACTGCGTAAGGCCACTCGTCCAAAGAAGGTGCCGCACGACCAAGACCATTTGGTCGAGCGACGATCGAGCGAGTCGAGCGAGATACCGAAAGAAGTTTCAGCTTATGCCGCTCGACCAAGACCATTTTAGTCGAGCGAGGACACGGGATCCTATTTTATGTAATTTCGTACATCCAGTGCGTGTTTCTACATATTTCCGCGTAAAAAGTCCATCCAAGGTCCATAAGGAGAGCTTACAAGTATAAAAGATGAAGCAGATCACACCAAAAAGGAAACACAATCAATCCTACAACATCCACAAGTGGGGATTATCCCCCACACCATCATCCACATCCTTTCCTTCATTCATACATCACTTTGAAGATTCGTCTATTGAGTCAAGAGGAGAACCAAGAGAAATATTCAAGATGGAGAAGGACATGACGAAGCCCACATCTAGAATTTTTATCGTTTCCTAATTTATCTTGTATTTTTCAAACATATGGGTAAGATCTATTCAACACTCATGATTGTTCTTCGTAATATCATGGGCTAGAACCGATTTGGTAGATTTAGCGTTCTGAAGGTTTTTATGAATTAATTAAAATTTCGTGTGAATATTCCGTACAATACTACTTGTGGAATTATTTTATATATGATCGTGCCTTTTTAATTCATATTCACGGTCATTTTGTGCATCTTCAATTATTATAAAGAGTATGAAAATATATCTTGGTTGTTGATTAAGCGCGTTCACTGCTGAACAGGATTCTATGTTATGATTCTAAGTATGGACTCCGAAGCTTCATTAGATCTATCATATATGAATATTTATTAATTAAATTAAATTCGGATTAGTAAGCAGGATAAATACGGTAATTTTATAGTATCTATAAAGGGAGATCATATCGGGTTAGAGTATCAATCCTAGATTGAAATAATTGATACTGATAGTACCTAGAAAGGAGGGTGAAATTATATTTCTTGCTCCGAGGTTATTCACACGTGTTACACGCATGTTTGCTTATGTCTATAGAGTAGATATGCATAGTGTAGTAATGCGTCCATAATCCACAAGGTAGAGTCGAACATTGATACACGAAAAGGAAATTAATGAGTAAAACCGGATTATTCTAGAGCTACCTATTCTCCCTTCTTGGTTCACTTTCGTAATCTTCTAGTGATTAGTTTATTTTATTTGTTATTTTAATTATTTGTTAGTAGTTGATAATTAATTCCACAACTTTTATTACCTTACGTCTTAATTAATTTAGTAAATAATTAAATTGATAATACGCTGTTCTTTGGGTTCAATATTTAACTTGGTCGCTTGCTTAAGCTGTAATTGATATCCTTAATACTTGGGGATTAATTTTGCATGCAAAGAAAACGCTCATCAACCGTCTCATGTAAGTACGTCTCACAAAAAGACTTTTTCTAAAGGGATGAATGCCATAAATTTAAAAAACAATTTATTGACTTTTTAATTAATTTAAATTTTTATATTTTCTTACGGATATTTTATTTTAATTTTTTTTAAAAAAAACTATTTATATTATTTGAATATTTTTAATTTTAAACTTGTACTTATAAAAAAAATTATCTTTTTGAGGTGGTTAAAATTTATGATATTTAATTTTAAATTAAAGGCTACCTTTAAATATAGACCCCTCTTTTATTGAATGCACATCACATCATTATATATTTAAGAGTTCAACTTGAGTGCACCGGTTCACCTACACAATTTTAACCGTTGAATTTGTTTTTAAATCAATTTCCACCATAAAATAAAATAATTAATTTTTAAAAAAAAAACTACCTCACTACCATTTTAAGCTATAAATTTGGGGTACAAAAGTCTATATTATATTTAATTTATTAAATACAAACCCTATACGTAGAAATAAACGTCACATTCCCCCTGCAAATTAATTAATTAATTCATTCATTTTCTTACTCTTTAGTTTTCTAAAATGGAAATATAGCTTGGTCTTGCCTTTGTTAGACATTTATCAATTTCGGCATTAGTCAAGATATATAGGGGGTGGATGGTGCAGTGGCCGTCGTCCATGAGGAGTTTCTAGTACTTCTCAGACGGATAATTATAAAGAAGCTTCAACTGTAACTTTTCTTTTCTGGGCTTGCATTCCTCATTTGTGACCTTAAGTGAAAGAAAGTATGAGAGGAATTGTACTACTCCGTTTATATAATATATAACAAGAAGATTGAAGAATGAATGTGGTGAGAATAAAACAAACCAAAAAAGAAACATACAACAAAACATGGATCTTGGAGCTATGGGGTAAATGAGAGTGAAGTGCATATGTGAATACAGTTGTGCTTGAAGGTGTGATCGAAGGATATTATAATGGGATCCGTTGTGATCGAACTAGAGAGTGAGCATAAAAGCACGAAAAGATGAAAAATGAAGGTTTTTATTTTTGTAATAATAATAATAATAATAATAATAATAATAATAAAGATTTTAAACTAGGTGTATATAATTTTAATTTTTATAAGGGTAGTTTTGAAATTTTAGAGGGTGTGTATAAAATAAAATTAAGAAATAAAAAGTCAAAAGGGATGTATTTTAAATAGAGAATGTGTATTCAATAAAAAGTATTTAGTAACACTCTAACTAAATATTATCCTTCCATCCACTATTAGTGTATTTACTCGGAGTGACTTAGGTGTAAATCGGATCCACATGTGAATCATAGTTTAAAAAATTACTTTTAGCACATTAAAAATTACTCTTTGAAGAAAAATAATTTTTATTTAGAAGAATAAATATTTTACCTAAAGAGTAACTTTCATGTACTAAAGATTAATCATTAAATTAGGATGTGTAGGAGTTTGAAGAGATTTTTTTGTATTATTTAGAAAAGTAATAATTTATTCATTTGAAGAGTAATTTTCATATACCAAAGAGTAATTAATAAAAATAGGTTTCACATGTGAACCAGATTTTTACAAGTTTTTTTCCATTTACTTTCTTTATGTAGATTAATGAATATTATTGTTTTATGTATAGTAAGTAGTTATATTTGTAGGATATGGTGGCTAGGTCTCTTTCCAAAAAGAGAAAATAAATATTATTTCCATCCTGCATTAAGGTTTATATATTTTATTCTAATTTGTTTAAAGTTAAGGTTTATATTTTCTTTTCTATCAAGTAGATCCACACAAAATAATTAATTACTCTATATATGTAGGACTCACACACAATACTAATACAACTACCCACTTCACATTAAATAAATTTCTCTCACCCCACTACACATTAAAATATTACTCCATCCGTTCGATTCTAAGGTGTCCATTTTACTATTTTTGGTGTCCGCTTCAAAGGTATCCATTTTCCATATTTAGTAAATAAGTACACAATATTCCCACCACTTCCCTCTGATATAACTACACACTTTACATATAATAATAATACTCATTACACTATAAAAAAGTACTTTTTAGCAATCGAATTTACCAACGGAATTCAATCCGTTGGTAATTACCAATGGATTAGCAACAAAAATGATATTTTTTTAGCGACGGAATGCCAACGGATTTATTCTCTATTTTAGCAATGGAATTCAATCCGTTGGTAATTACCAACGGAATATCAAGGGAATCATTATATAATTACCAACGGATTACCAACATAATTATTTACCAACGGAATTGATTTTTTGTTGCTAAAAATTTACCAACCATCATTTTACCAACGGATTCCGTTGCTAATCCGGACGGAATCCGTTGGTAAGCCAATTTAATAATGGAATTAAGGCTTTTACCAACGAAATATTCCGTTGGTAAAAAATAGTTTTTTTGTAATGTTAATCTACGTGCAAAAAGCAAACGGATACCTTAGAACCGGGTGGAGAGAGTATATCTCTTAATGTAAGTGAAAAAAGCAAACATAAATTTTAAGTCAGGACGGAGGGAGTATATTAAGAGTGAACGTTCAAATGATAAAATGGACACAATGACAATGATCACATATAGTATAACTTTTTTAATTCTACGAATTATTCATGATATAGTTCAATTAAAATATTATTTTTTAAAATAAAAATCACCTTTATTATAATATTACACCTCCTGTCACCAAAATACATCCACATGATATGAAGTTTTTTTATAAAAAATATTTTTGGTTTAAATATAAGAAAAAGTAGGATTTTTTGGGTACTTTAATTAAATAAAATGTACATTTTTGTAATATTGTAAGAGTGTTAATATTGTGTATTGTTATTGGGGGCGGCTATTCGCACCCCCAAAATTACTAGATGTACCCCATTTACTAAATATACCCCAATATATTATTTATATGTATATAAACATTACTAAACACACCCCAATTAAGACTATTATGCCCTCTGTTGGTTTATAGGTACAACAATCAATCACTATTATAAAGAATATGAAAATAGAGCGGAGAATTACTAACCTTTCTTATAGATCTGGATCTAGGATCTAGGATCTTGAATGTCTCTGGATCTACGATTTAGGATCTTGAACGTCTCGGGATGATGAACGATGTTGAGTCGAGTAGAACTCTTCCCATAAGAAGAAACACGCCCCGGTAGTGCTCCGGTCTTGACGGATCTTCCCCAAAGGTGAAACGACTTCTTGTTTCCGGCGAAGCAGCACCGCTTTTGCAGGAACTCCGGCGAACTAAGAAGAATGGAGAACTGGATTGTCTAGATTATGCACTATCCAAGTATATACAGATGCTTTGTGTTTTTTATGTATCTTAGTGTGTTTATCATGTGTTTTGAATGAATGCACAATGACCCTATTAATAGGTTCCAAAAACCATTCTCATATGGTAGGATTGTTATTTTAATTAGTGATCATGATCACTACCATCTTTGATCAATTACCATATTTAATCAAATTTACCATATTTGATCAATTCCACATGTGAGACTAATTTCACTCACTTTAATTATAATTTAATTGGTGATTAATTTATTAAAAATTAATCCTTACTAACCAATTAAATTCTCCAACACCCTCTTCTCTTTTAACTTTTTTTTTTCTTTTAATAAACAAGAAAAGAAAAATTGACCTAAGTCACCGGACTCCGATGAATCCTTATTCATCGCGCAAGCTGGGGGTGAATGGATATCCAAGGAAATTCGTGAAATTCACGGCGGTCAGTATTTACTTGGATAATAATGTCGTTCCATAGCTCATCGTTAATTGGAAGGGCAGATTCTGAAAAAGAGCCATCTGAACAAGATGCACAAAGCGCATGAATCCTACAATTTGATAATGAGAAGCGCTTCAGGGTTAAATTAGATTTCGACGTCGTTCATGTCCTTGTCACAAATACGGTTAAACAATGAGAAGCACTTCGGGTTAAATTCGATTTCGACGTCGTTCATATCCTTGTCACAAATACGGTTAAACCTAGTTATCCACTGCAAATCCTTCAAATATGATAAGAAATCAAGAACCTTAGAGAGGTTTTGCTTTGACCACAATTTCTAGTATTTTATAAGACAAAAATCAAACGCATCGTATTCATGGTATAAATGTAGCGATTAACATCATTTTTTTGCTGTTGTAAATGGATGTGATTAGCACATACAAAATTCTTAGTTTTGATTCGCATCCGTTTCTTCGAATTCCGCTACCAATTTTTCAAGCCAGATTTGGGTTCCATGCTTAGAGATTTTACAGGTAAGATTTCATTATCATTGCCAATAAGCCGTCCATGTTCCTGTAAATGGCGAGTGGTGAGTGAAGGTGGAGGCTTTTTTTTTTTAATTTTAATTATATAATTCTAAAGGGATATTTTAGTCTTATTATTCAAGGATATTTTAGTCATTAAAATAAATGGGGTACGTTAATTAGTTTTGGGGATACGAATAGTTGTCTCTGTTGTTATTTTGGGTGTGCAAGTCTTTTGAGAGCGGGCAAAAAAAGTGTGTTAAGTATTTTGATTATGAAGGGAGTATTATTTTTTATTCATCATACGAATGATTCAAGAAATAGTTCAATTAAAAATATTACTTTCCATAATAGAGTTTCACCTTTTTATTAGTAATGTAATCATTTTCTTTTTTGTCCGAATTGTTAATGAAATAATTTAATTGGACAGATATTATTTTTCCTTAATCAAATAGTATATTTTTTAGGAAAAGAAAAAAATTTATATGAGATCGTCTTATGTGATAACTTCTGTGTCCTTGATCAAGTATCATTATTTATGAAAAGGCAAAGACTTGTATGGTATCGTCTTACATGATAACTTATGTGAGACGAATAAGAATTGATAATTTTTATAAAGTGATACATAATTGATGAAAAATGATAATGGTATTGTGAATTATTTCATGAACAATTTATTTATAGTATAAATGATAAGTGATACTCACTCCATTCGATTCTAAGGTGTCCATTTGCTTTTTTCACGTGGATTAAGGAGTATTATTATTATATGTAAAGTAGGTAGTTGTATTAGAGGGAAGTGGTAGACCATATTGTGTACTTTTTTACTAAATAGGAAAATTTGATTCCTTTAAACCAGATGCCAAAAATAGTAAAATTGACACCTTTGAAGTGGACGGAGGGAGTAATATTTTAAAAGAAAAGTGATAACATTCTTAATAAGAAGTGATAATAAATTACAAAAGAGTAAAATAATATCACCATGAGACGATCTTCTACAAGTCTGCGCCTTAGGAAAAATGTTACTACATTACTTTTTGGCAAAAATTTGTGTGCACCCGGCGCATGAGGCACACTCCGTGCGCCTTTAGAATTTTGTGTTAAATTGTATACCCTTTAGTATAATGATGTGTACCCTTTATTTTCTGAAGAAAAATAAAAAATATTAGGAGTAATGAAAAGTGTATACCCTTTAGAACAAAATGGTGTACTCTTATTAATGAAAATGTATACCCTTTAAAACAAAATAATGTACCCATATCCATAATACTAAATTCTAAAGATGCACGGTGTACACCCGAGCGCACGCAAGCCTTACTCTTACTTTTTATCCATTTAACAAAATTTTCTAGAAATAATTCATGAGACATCTATCACTTTTCCTTTATCAAGTAGAGTATCATGTTTTTATTAAAAATGATATCACTTTATATCCTTCCTATAAATAGTTTATAAAATAATTAAATTAGATGAATATCACTTATCCTTGATCATATATTACATTTTATTATAAATATATTATCACTTGTTTTTTCCGTCCTACGAGTTGTTCATGAAATAATTTAATTGAACAAATATTACTTTTCCTTGATCAAGTATCACTTTTTTATACAAAAATATTATTATTTTTTATTTATATTACAAATTATTATAGAAATAATTTAATGAGACATCTATCACAATAATTTAATGGGACATCTATCTATATCAGGTATATTTTTTTATTTAAAATGCTATCACTTTATATCCGTATTATAAATTATTTATGAAATTGTTCGATTGAACAAATATCATTTTTCCTTGATCATGTATCACTTTTTCTTATTAAAAATATTATTACTTTTTGTGCATCCAACGAGTTCAATTTTATGGATATCACTTCCTTTATTTAAGTGTATCACTTTTTATTAAAATTATTACTCCCTCCATTCTACCACAAGGAGTGCATTTTGCCATTTTTGTCCGTCTCAACACAAGAGGTGCATTTTCCTTTTTAGTAAATTGGACAAAAAAAATAATTAATATATCTCCATGGACCCACATATCACACTAATACACATACTCACTATACATTAAATTATTATTTCTCTTTCCTCATCTACACATTAAATATTATACCCTTAATCTACGTGCAAAAAAGTTTCGCCACCTTTGTGGTGGGACGGAGGGAGCACAATTTTTAACATCTATATCTATCTTTATATATATAGCAAACCTTCCGTGTTATTTAGAGTAGGTTTATTTAAGTAAGTCTCTTATGTCCCCAGGTGCACAATGTGTATAGGGTATAATATTTTATTTTAAAGGGTATATAATTTAATTAGTAACGGTGTAATTTTTCATTAAAAAAACGACTAAAATATGAATAGTATTAATATTTGATTAAAAAATTAAGTTTTTTTTCTCAGAAAATCAAGGGAATAAGTTCTTATATTAAAGGGTATAACATGTGTAATATTAAAGGGTACAACTTTAAAAAAAAAACGTGGGATTTGGCGCACGATGTTCATGGGGACACACAAGTTTTAGCCTTTTCTTTTCATCATAACCATTAATTTGTTAAATTTTATTAAATTGAGCATTCTATTTTTTTTTTCTTATTGAGCAGATAAATTTCGACCTTTGGATGATCTTATGTGATTTATCTGTATTATTAAATCAAACATAACCATTTATCTTTTATCACATATATACATCATTTTACTATAGTGATCATCGTCTAAAAATTGTATGAGCTCATTTTTTCTCACGCTCTATGCTCATTTTAATGTTACTACTTTTTTATCTCACTTTGAAGCGTTCATCTTCACTCAACCACCTTCTTCATCGATTTTTTTTCTTCATTTTTTTCTTTACCCTATATAATGGTTTGATGTAGGGCATAACCACATGATGCTTGACCCCTGACTTTCTCAATAAATTCTCCATTATCTTTTTCACAAAATGCGAGCCTCCATCAGTCACAAGGGATTTCGATACACCAAATCAAGCAAAGATATTCTTTTTGAGAAACCTCTTAACTATCAATGTATCGTTTGTTTTTAATGAGATTGCCTCAACCCACTTTGATACATAATCCACCGCCAATAGATGTAAAGATAGCCTTGAGATGGAAGGGCCCATGAAATCTATACACCCAAAACATCAAAGACAAACTTCAAACATCAATGTTTTTAAAAGATATGCAGAAGGGTTACAATCTCAATCAATCATCTGATTCTTCTCTCGAACTAATTTAGCTTTGACTTTGACTTGTTGTGTTGACTATTGACTGCATGTGTTGAGTCGGATCTTCAGATAAAACTTGTTCGAGATCGAATTTGAGGGTTTATAATATTAATCCGGAGGTGTCGAGCCTTTATTCGGATTAAATGTAATTGATGTGAAGAATACTCGATCTGGGGGGCTTAGCACCTTGATCTCGGATCATATGTTGTTCTTGACTTGAAGATCTTGAAGGAGCGTTGCTTGTGTTTTCAATCTCTTCAGAGCTTCGGCGTCTTCAGATATTTTTGTGTGTCCCCAGAATGAATGGAGGAGGTCTCCTTATATAGGTGAAGAATGAAGAAGCCCATATATAACTCGCAGTCTAATTAGTCCAGGGCTAATTTGTCCTGATTCTGCAGACCGCAGGCTTGGACCTTTCAATCTGTAACGCAGTTTGATTTGTCAACATTTGATTTTACCTACAGGCTTGGGACTTCCACTTGTTTAGACTTTTAGTTAGGCTTATTTATCTTGGGCCTGATTTACTTTGTATGGGCTTATGTGACTTTGGTCAAGCTGCCTTTGACTTGAACTTGTTTGACTTGGGTCAGGCCTTATTTAATTTAAGTTCATTTAACTTGTTGGGTTTAAATTAATTATCAAATATTAATTAATTTATTTTAGGAATTAATTTTATTTAAATTCCAAAATAATTTAAAATTGATATTCAGTCAAGAAAATCCATGTGTCGCCATTTGATTGGATAGGGAATTTTAATTGCTTACGCATATCCACAAATATCTTTGCGTCTCCAACCAACGTTGGCCAAAAGAACCACGATTCAATACAAAAAATTTGATAAATGGCGACAATAAAATTCGTCATAAAAAAGAATTTTTCGTCACAAAAAATTTTAATAACGAAATTTGAGCGTCGCAAAGATTGTCACAGTATGAGAGCCATATTAGGTAAGTGCGACGTTATTTGAAATTTTCACCAAATGTTATATTTTGATGACAAAAATTCATGTCGTCGCAATATGTTTTAATCTATAGTGATGAATAAATCATTACAATCTTCATCTCATTTTCGTCGTGAAATATGTTATTTCGTTACTAAATATTGAATTTAAAATGATGGTAACCTTTATTGTCACTAAAAGGTTAAATTTTTGTGACGATTCTCTCAATGGTATTAAGCTCCACAAGGACAATATTAGAAGTTAGATAGTTGGATCCCGAAATCATGTTTGTAATTTCTTGAAATATCCCCAAAAATTTACACACTTCCTCCTCTTTCAACCACTTTGAGACATTTGGAACATAATGAAATCCACAATCAACATCCTTGTACCTTGGAAAAACATTCTTAAATTCTAAAGTTGAAGCAACATGAGATATACATGTGCTATTCCACCTAGTTGGACAATCTAAAATTAATTTTTTAGAAGGTAACTAAAGCCCTTTTGCAATTTCGGAAAATTGAATTAGGCGAGACTCTGAGTAATTCAAGTACTTAATTCCATCCCTCACATTACCAACCACTTCACCAAGATATAAAGACAAAATATTTATTGTCACTAGCTAAAATGTGTAAAAATGATGACAACTTATTTTCGTCGTAAATACATATTATTATTGACTATATGAAAACATTATATAATGACGACGTAATTTGTCACTAAAATGTAAGATATCAAGACAAAATAGTTATTGTCATTAAAATATGGAAATGAGGCCAGCATATTTTCGTCGTAAATATTTATTATAAGTGTCGAAATGGAAGCATCATACAATAATGACACACTTTGTCACTAAAAACTAAGATATTAAATAAAATATTTATTGTCACGAAAATTTGTGAAAATAGTAACAATTTATTTTCGTTGTGAATATATATTATTATTGATGATAATAAAAATTGTCATTAAAAATTTTAAATATAGTAAGACAAAGTTTGTCATTATTAATAATATATGATGACAAATTATGTTTGTCATATCATTATAAATTTATATTTTTATGAGAAAAATATATGCTCATTAGACTAATATTTTAACAACGAATGAGTTGTCACGTAATAAATATATTTATTGGCCAATTTATTTATTTTTCAATATTTATTAATTAACAGATAAATATTTAGTGTCATTTTGAGTTTATTTATTTATTTTTTAAAAATTATAAATATATTTTAAAATTGACGTTGAAAATTACAATCCATTATACAGGAATTACAAATCTATTCCTTTATAGGGGGACTAGTCTAGGCCCAGTCTAAAGACAAAAAAAATTGTGAGTTACTAAATGCACAAAATAGTCGAACTAGTGATCACCAAAACAAAAACTTGAATATTCTGCTCCCAAAATAAAATCTGCATATTGTGGGAATTAGTATGGTGTCTTAGTACAACAATTCTACAAGTTATAGCAATAAACCACTAGTAACCAAACAGACAGACAACTAACCACTACAAGAAACTGCAAAATTACCGATGGAAAAAATTCGTTGGTAACATATAAAAAATTCATCGGTAAACAATTTACCAACAGATTACCGATGAAAATGGATTTGTCGCGAAAACCTGTGTCGGTAATTTTTTAGCGACTGAATTTTAAATCCATCGGTAATTACCGACGGATATTTTTGTCAGTAAAGAAAAATTTTCGTCGGTAATTATTCAATGTCAATTCATATGAAGTTATAATATAGTGACGTTTTTACCGACAGAAAAATTCGTCGGTAAGTTTACCGACAGAAATATTCCGTCGGTAAATTCAAAATTCAAAATTAAAATAAATAATAACTTAGCAACGGATTTTTCAGTCGGTAATTTTACCAACCGAAAAATCCGTCGGTAAAATGCAAAAATAAAAATAAAATAAAATTCAATTTAATAAATATTAAAAAAACCACCTGATATAAATTTTTCACTCAATATAACATTGGAATTCAAAAAACTCTAGATAATTTCAAATATCTAGAGCAAAAGATTGTCTCTAAATTTACATCAATTTTGGGTAAGTAAAGTACAAGAATTTGGTCTACCTACTTCAATTCCTATTACATCAGTTAAGAACAAATAGAGAAACCACTCCACTTAAATAATTGAATATGATCCCACAAAAACAAAAATTGGTATATCTTTGTCATCACCTTTTTTCTCTGTTGTTTTTCTCTAGAGGATCTTCCTTTGATGCTTGTTGTCCATATTGCTGCAATAGAGGATCTTCCTTTGCTGCAATAAATTTTACCCTTTTTCCTTGAGAGCAGGACTGAACAATCATGTTGATGCATTAGAGAGGTGGAGAGAGAGAGAGTACTTGTAGCTGGAATGCTCTTGAAATCTCAACCAGGTTGTTCAGCATATTGTTGTTCAGCACTAATGTGCATAATTTTGGAAGAAATTCTGCAATTATTTTTTAGAACCAAAACTTGTTGGCTTAACTTGCATGCTCATAAAAAAATTTCAGAGGCATATTTGAATTAATCAAGGCAACCATTAGATGAAGATAAGTATTTGAGAGCAGCTAATTAATAGGCCCTTGCAGCAGATTTTTCCTCGTCATTTGCACCTACAAAGATTTTGGATGGAGAAGATCAATATATACCATAGTTTTCTCTTGAACTGTCAACGGTGGAATACAAAAGATGACCAGATTACTTACCAAGGTAAATGTCGAAATCAAACACACACCAATATCTGATGCTTGAAGAACTCCAACCGCTGAACAAAATTTTCAGAGGCATATTTGAATTATCCTCTTTTCATCAAAGCTAGAATTCTCTGTAAACTATCTGCCATTATATCAATTCATAAATTAGAAAAATTTATAATCAAATATACCACTGGAAAAGTGTTATCCTTCATGATACAAATATTTCCCTTCCAACTGCTTACAATTAATTTTTCCATGAAACACATGAGAGAGAACGGTTATTAATCAGCGAAGAAAAGGCAAGTATCAAGGCAGAAATTGAGAGAATAAAAACTGAGATAGAGTTATCTAAAGCAAAATTGCCAAGCCTTAATAGATCTTAAAGCAATGAAGTCATACAAGCAACGAAATTGCAGACAAGATAAATAGTGATGCTAAAACTAATTTTCAAATAATACTTTCCTCATGCTTTCTTCCTATTTTGAAGCCTTACGTGAAGCTCCATAGGAAGCAGCATGGAGGTAACCAAAATCAGTAAGTGGTTGAACGAAGAAGATGAGTAGGGTGGACTTACTTTGGTTAAGAAGAATCTTTGGATTACTTTGAATCTTTTATCCTTCAATCAAGATTAAACAAGCCAGCACAGTATATGTAAGTTGAAGGTGAAAGAAAGATAAATAAATAAATAATTAAAGTACCAATTCACTTATAAAAATTTAAAGATATCTAACAGAAAAACCAGGGAATATTCAATCATAGAAGTATTATTCTGTCTACAGTCGAGCTCATCACATCAAAAATTTTGTCAAGAGAAGTAAAAATTGATTCCTTTGCATCTGCAACCCATATTATCCATCAAAGTCCAAATTGCTATCCATCTTATTGAAAGTAGTCTTACATCTTTCATTTAATACATGCATCTTATTATCGCAACTGTTAGTAAGCAGAACATACGTAGAACACACTAATAAGCAAAAGAACAAAGCACATTACTTTGACAGTGTGGAAAGCAAGTGCATGGAAAATAGCCTGAATCACTACACACCCCCATTAACAGCACAACTGAAATTAACAGAAAGCAATTACTTTCCAATGAATTAAGTACATAATAGAAAAGGTAAAATAGGGAGAGAAGAATCAAATTCTCAAACTGATCAATTTATTAAGCAACAGTAGAGAAACCAAGTAAATAAACATCGATGCAATCTATTCTCATGTAAACTGAGCCCAATTATCTCGACCTCCACCCCAAACAAACCAAGGATATGATTCAACGAAATCAAAGCTCACACTCTGATTAAAATTTTGGAATAAAAAAATAAAAAGATAAAAGGGGAAATAGACGAGAACCTCAATTGCTCGTCCGACATCATAAAGGTGAAGCTTCAGCGAGCGGGTTACCCGGAGTGGCCGGAAACAGTAGACGGCAGGTGCGGCGGTGACCTGAAGGCACGTGTCGGTGGCGTCGCGATCTGGATTGGGACGCATTGCGAACTGGACCGGTAATTGGCGGCAAAAGTCCCGTCGAGTAAAGCTGCATCAATGGAATAATCAGCACTCTATCCACTTGTAAGCGCGGCGGCGTAACGTATGCTGCCCTAGGCAGCAGAGATGACGAAAGTCCCTTGGCAAACTCGTTCGTCGACGGCGGTTGAGTATGTCTTGAGGGAGCCCTAGAAAACTCTAATTGAGAGTCAACGAAAAGAGGCTGAAACGCTGGAATCCCCAAAAATAAGGGACTTGCTTAGGAAGAGGGGAAACCATCGATCCATGTGTAGACAACGGCTGCAAATCCCTAAATTAAGATATATGTGGAAATTTGGGATTCTGAATAAACCATGGGATAAACCCTGAGTTATATGTGAACACAGATGGAGATTCATCGGGGGCAAAATCCACCATACTCGACAGGTGGAATTTGGGCAGAAGGTCCGAGAGAGGGAGAGAAAAACATTTAGAGAGACAAACAAATTCCCCTTCACCTGAGAAACATTGAAATATAGGCCCTTCACCTGAGAAACATTGAAATATAGGTAATTCTAAGATATTTTGAGTTATCAATACGACTTACGTTAGAATAAAAGAAAACGCATTTTTGTTTTTTAAATTAAATTTATTTATTACCGACGGATTAATTCCGTCGGTAATTAAGGATTAAATTTATTATTTAAAAAAATTAATATATTTACCAATAGATTTAATTCTTCGGTAAAAAAATAAATTTAATCTTTAATTTACATATATCCGTCAGTAAACTAAAGACTAAAATTAATTTTTTAAAAAATAATATTTAATATATTTACCGACGGATTTAATCTGTTGATAAATTAAAAATTAAAATTAATTTTTTATAAAAATTAATTTATTTACCGACGGATTTAATCCGTCGGTAAATTAAAAACTAAAATTAATTTTTTTAAATTAAAATTTAATATATTTACCGACGGATTTAATCCATCGGTAAATTAAAGACTAAAATTAATTTATAAAAAATAACATTTAATATATTTACCGACGGATTAAATAAGTCGGTAAATTAAAAACTAAAATTAATTTTTTAAAAATTAAAATTTAATATATTTACTGACGGATTTAATTCGTCGGTAAATTAAAGACTAATTTTTTCTAAAAAATACAATTTGATATATTTACCGACGGATTAAATCCGTCGGTAAACTTTCGGGATTTATTCCCTCCAAAATAGCGACGGATTTACCGACGGAAAAGATATCCGTCGCGACTTCCGTCGCAAAAACCGTCGGAAATTTCTATTGATTATTTTTAAAAAAATAAATCCTATTAAATCAATAAACCGTCAGTAATTCGTCGGTAAACTGTCGGTAATTACCGACGAATTTTTTTCGTCGGTAAATCCGTCGGTATTCTGGCATTTTCTTGTAGTGAACAATTTTCTTCAATATATTATATAAGAACCTAACAAATAATTAAATAGCATACAATATAATTTTTTAAATATATTACATAAGAACCTAGCAATTAAATTAATAGTATATAATATCACAATGATCTTATAGTAATCTATAATATATTAAAAATGTATGGCAACTAGAGAGTTGAAATTATAAAATCTTAGAATAAAATAAAATCATGTAAAATACGTATACAAGGACAAAAAAATGAAAGCACAAGATAAACTACCCAAGTTTAATAAACTATAAAATTCCAATAACGAATCTATATAAATCCACCAAAATACAAAATTGCATAATAAACCATCAAATTCCAATAACGAATCTATATAAATCTAGCAAAACACAAAAATTAAAAATTCCATCCCAGTGTGTATTTAAAATGTAGAGAATCTATTCGAAGAATCAGAAGACATCGATTAGAAGAAGAGATACCTTAATATTTAAAATGCACTAGGTAATTTTGTGTGGGTGTTTCTCATTATTGATTTTAAGAATGTGGGAATCTAAGATCCCCTCTTTATGTACATGGATACATTATTTGTACATGTTATAATGTTGAGGGCGCCCCCAGGGCATAGCTCAAATGGTAGAGGGGAGGGTGGAAAGGCCTTCCAGCTGAGCTTGGTTGCTGCAGGGTGGGGGTTCGAATCCTGCCTTTGGCATGGATTTGGCCCCTTACAAGCACAAGTTTAACAGTGAGTCCTCTCTATAAGCCACTTGAGGCACATCCTGCGATTTACCTCCTCCACCAATCCCCAGGGCAGGGGCGGTGGGGGCCCCTAATGGTGGGGTACACCATTTTTTTTATAATGTTGAGGGCGATTCATAGATTTCCCTCATGAGCATTTAATATACTTTACATCACATTTAATGTTCCTTATGGGTGCCATGCCGGAGTAGGTAGAAGAGTTATGGCTCATCAATGATTGGTCAATCAGAGAAGGACACTTTTCTCCCTTATTAGGTTGCCACTGATTTTAAAACTATAGTACATAAAACTTCCGGGGTAAGCTTTCTTTCTTGCATCATGAGGATAAGTGAGGTCAGGATCAGACACTCCTCTCCAACCCTTGGAGTAGAGATTTTGGGCTCAGTCCAAGGTAATAAGTGTCATATCCAAGGTTTCTAGACGTGAAAGGGGGAACAAAAGTGCTAGTCACATTGTCTCACTTATCCTTACATAAATCTCTCCTAATCTATTAATAGATTGGGCCCAACGCAGGTTACACAATGTTACTTTTTCGATCGTAGGTCAAAAATTGGAAATAATATTGATTTTTAATAACTTTGGGCCCAAAGATGATGGCCCTATTTAGGGACGGACATATTCAAGGGCCAAGGAAGGTCCTAGGTACCCCTGAAATTTTTAAGTAGTATATATATAGCAATTATTACAAAATCTCTTAGTGGTCTAGTGGTATGGGCGAGTGAGTGCCTTTAAATGGTCCATTATTCGGTTTTGTGTCAGTGTTATTCCCTAATTTTTTTCCCTTTTTTATTATTATTAATATTATTTTGTTTCTTAAATTTTTATTTCTTTCTTCATATAAAAAAATATTTCAAATTATACTACTATAATCAAATTACTTATATCTGTTTATTTTTCTCTATTATGGAGTATTTATTATTAAGATATATAATTTATTCCCTTTATTATATTATAATTAAAATTATTTATATTCATTTTCTTCTATTATCAATATAATTAATAACCATGTGTTTTTACTGGTTATTAAACTTTTCTCATCACTTTATAATATTGAATTATTTATAAACACTCTATTTTATGAAGTAAAATATTTTATTAATATTTATATTAAAATTTATTTATTTATTTGGTTTATAATATGTAGGAGTAATGTATACTTTCGTCTATTTGGACCTAGAGTTGTTACACGAGTCGAGCAAGTCCGAGTAGTAGTCACTCGAACTCAGCTCGAGCTCATAACGAGCTAGGCTTGAGCTTGCTCGAAAAGTACAACGAGCTTACCTTTTAGCTTGGCTCAGCTCGAATTTCGTATAAGTAAACTCGAGCTCGACTCGAAAAAAATGAGCTAAGCTCAATAAAGCTCGAACTCGACAATTCAATAATTTTAGCATTTTAAACTTATACAAATTCATCCTGCTTAATAAAAAAAAGATATAAAATTCACAAACAACATCCTACACAAATTAATAGCATAAACAACCACCAATATTTGACACACGTCACATAAAACCTAACATAAATAAGTCCACACACATGAATCAAGTCTGGTACTAGTTAACTCCAAAGTACATAAATAAATACACTTCATAAATCATTTAAAATCTAAAATCCTCATGTAACATGTGCTTAAGAATTAATATTGAGGTAGATCAACTTTATGAAATGTGGTTGATTCATCAGTCTCTGCTTCCTACAAAAATATAAATGAAAGAAATGTATTATACATTCATTATATATAATTATAAACAACTAATTAAGGACAATCAATCAATATGAAAAATCAACCAAATATGAGTACTTGAAAGCTTAGTTCACTTACATTAGACCTAATCCTTAAATCATAATGATTATGAATCCAATCATTGCCACAAAGTAGCATTCGTACTGTCTTGACTGATATGGAAGCTCGACGATCATCGATTACTCTACCACTAGTGCTAAAAGTAGCTTCGGAAGCTACAGTTGTAACTGGAATTGAAAGAATATCACATGCCATTCTTGAAAGTATTAGAAGACTCAACCTTTCTCCTTTCCACCAAACCAAGACATCAAGATTTGCAAACGCATCACAACAATACCTTCCATCTTCTAAATACACATCTAAATCGAATTTTCTAGTGGAGGCTTATTACTTTCATTAAAACGTATTTGAAAGATCTCTTTACCAGTGAGGACAAGCTTCTTTGCATTTATTTGTGAAGAAGAACCTAAATCTTTATGTTTTTACTTTGAAGGCACCTTTGAAGATTCTTCCTCACGAGATGAGACAAATGCACTAGCATATTCTTTGTAAAGCTCATAAAGAAATGCTTTAATTTCAACACTTTTAACCATAGCTTCTACCTCCCCATAAATGACTAGAAAAGCATGATCAATGAGTTCCATTTTATACCTAGGATCAAGAATAGCAGCCATTGACAACAACAAATTACTATCTCCCTAATACTTATCAAATTTCGTTGACATGCACAGTGACATACTTTTTATGTTCTCATTAGGATCAGGAGCCTTTTCATTTAAAAGTTCTTTAATCCTATAAAGCTCCACAAGGAAAATATTAGAAGTTAGATAGTTGGATCCCGAAATCATGTTTGTAATTTCTTGAAATATCCCTAAAAATTTACACGCTTCCTTCTCTTTTAACCACTTTGAGACATTTGGAACATAATAAATCCACAATCAACATCCTTGTACCTCGGAAAAACATTCTTAAATTCTAAAGTTGAAGCAACATGAGATGTATATGTGCTATTCTACCTAGTTGGACAATCTAAATTAATTTTTTAGAAGGTAACTAAAGCCCTTTTGCAATTTCGGAAAATTGAATTAGGCGAGACTCTGAGTATTCAAGTGCTTAATTCCATCCCTCACATTACCAACCACTTCACCAAGGTTACTAAGCCCATTTTGCACTAAAAGATTAAGTATATGAGCACAACACCTCACATGAAAAATCTTTCCATCAATATATACTCAATGTCTTTCTAATGAAAAATCATCTCTAAGCCTCTTAACACAAACATCATTGTAACTAGCATTATCCATCGTCATGCTAGAAATTTTATTCTCAATCTCCCAATCAATAAAATATTTATTTAAAGTATCAGCAATAATGACTCCAGTGTGTGGAGGTGAAACATTACAAAAGTTAAACACACATTTTTTTGCACCCAATTATAATCAACAAAATTAGCAGTACCAACCATATACTGAATTTTTTTAGCAGATTTCCACAAATCAGTAGTTATACTAACCCTACAACACTTTTCAATGCATTTTTCAGCTTCTTCTTTTCGTGATTATAGGTAGTATAACAATCTTCTTTGACTTGCTGTCGGTAATCTTTTTATAAAATGGGGTCGCAGCTTTCATGAACTTATTGAATACGACATGGTCCATCATAGAAAATGGATACTCATATACTAAAACCTTGTGAGAAGCAAGCTCACGTACCTTTGCATGATCATATGAAAAGTTTGTGATAAAATTTATACCATCAGATGGACCATCAGAAAAGGACAACATTTGCTGCTTTGTTAAAGTTCGATCCCTGGAGTTCAACTTTCTTTGTTCACATTTTTCCAAATGACGCTTATGTTGGGTTGTAGCTCCACTTTCACTTTTAGCAAAATATTCCCTGCAATGGTTGCATTGCACCATTTTTTCCCATTCTTTAGCTTCACAATCTTCATGTTGTCCCATACAATCGACTTTTTTGGTCGGAGCTTCTTTTCAAATAGTTTTTTCGAATCATCACCACCACCTTCTTTCTCTCATCCTTCTATGTTAGGTTCATTTGTTATCCTCAGTTCTTCCTCACTCATCTCGTCCACATCCTTTTCGATTTCTTGATCAACACCTTCAATTATTTGATCCATACCAACACTTGAGCATGAACCTTGAAGTGAAGTAAAGATGGGACTGGACATACCTGTATAGCAAGAGCAAAAATGAAATAAGCATAATGATAAAGAAGCATAAGTTCTAAAGTAAGAGCAAAGCCCATATAAGTTCTAGACATAATAAAGAAGCATAATGATATTGAAAGAGTAAAAATGAAGTTAATAAAAGAGTTTATGAAATTGTTTGATTGCTTTGGTCTCTCTTCTCTTCTCTTGTCTTTTCACTATCCAATTCTAATCTACCTTGAGTCAGTAAAATTCAAAAGGAAGAATAATATTAGGTGGTCCAATATATATGATCCATGATAAAATGCTTCATTACAATATAATTTTGTGACTGCAATTAATGATTATATTTTGTGATATAATAGTTTGGAGAGCTGGTACTATAGGATATTGATGGTGATGACTAGATTCTTCCCGAATGCTATTAGCTACTAATGCATTAACAATCTGGTAATTAATTAAGCAATCCTTTATTAACAATCATATATTAATATTCACAGGTTTTAATTAAGGATTGATGTCCCCTTAATTAATTCTTGCAGCATGACCATAAATTCATGGAAGATGGTGTTTGGTCTTGTCTTTTATGCTGGAATCGGGTATTCATTGCTTTCTAATTATAACATTAATATACTTACATCATGTATCATGATAATATATATATATATATATATATATATATATATATATATATATATATATATATATATATATATATATATATATATATATATATATATATATATATATATATATATATATATATATATATATATACGAAGAACTAAAGGAATCGAAGCCGCCATTTAGTGGATTTTTTCTTTAATTTCCTATCAAAAGAGAGAATATTATTCACACAAACTCATCCCTAACCATATACAATCTAGATTAAAGAAGTAACCCAACATAAACTGAGTTTTACATTACATATTAGAGTTTATGGTTGAAAAAAGCTCTAATTCTTTACATTTTTCGCAAGATTTTCGACAAAATATCTACTTTCCTTACTAACTTTTTTATAGATCGAACAAAAATAGAGAAAGAAAAAGGAAAAATGGATCTAACCAGTAAAAGAGCCGACGAGAAGACAGCCTTCACCCAAAGATGGCTGAAGCGAATCAGAGGGTTGAATTCCAAATCGGTGCAATTGCAGATCGAGTTTGGGGAGGAATGGAAGACTATGAACTTGAGGAGATCAATTTAGGGCTTGATTGGATAAGATGGATTGTGGCTATTCAGTATTGAAACATTGCGGGCGGCGGTCCTGGCGGATTGCACATGGAGCTTGGAGTTGGAGACGAGGGTGAGCTAGTGTCTGCTGAGCTTTTGCGGGCGACTGAATTCCAAACTAGGGTTCATTTACTACTAAAAGTAAATATGTATATTAATATATTTTTTTTATTCGATATTAGATACATATTAAATATTAATAATATATTATTTATTATTTAATATTAATCAAGCCTACTCGCGAGCTTACCGAGTCGAGCCAGGCTCAGCTCGATAGCATAACGAGTATTTAACGAACTCGAATTCAAGCTGGAGCTGTCACGAGTCGAGCCGAGTTCGAGTTTTGACGAGCCGAGTTGAGCCGACAAGCTGTTCGGTTCATATAACAGCCTTATTTGGACCCCCCCGCACAATAATCCTGGGTCCGTCATTGGCCCTATCACATAGAGTATTAATTCTTAAAATAGAGTAATAATTTTATTAGTTCTTAATTAAAAAAAGATACATTAAATGCACACCCCTCTTTACTAAATACACACCCCATTATTATGAAATTAAAAATAATATTTTTAAAAAGTTTAAATTATCCTCAAATTATTAAATACACACCCTTAACCATTAAATTACTCCATAATTTATGAAAACTGTATCCTTAGAATGATCTTCAACCTTACGTGTTTAAAATCCAGAATATAGAGACAGAGTCTTCTCGGTGTACACTAGTTTCCATCGCCGATGGAAGTTCGATCCACTCAAGCATCGAAGAAGCCTACATTGAGATTTTTGCCAGAAATATTGCACCGTTCACTGATTGTCCGCTCCAAATCTCCACCATTATCTGTCATCAAAACCCGTTTCCAGAGAAAGAACTTTACTCTAAAAAATATACTACAGAAACAGCAGCCAGGAATTATGCGAAAAAATAAAACTTTTAAGCAAATTAGACACAAAATTAAGTACCTAGGCTAAGCCCATTGCAGGCTTTCCTACAGAAACTATGAAAAACAATGGATTCAATCGACAACCTAAGAGGAAATTTTTTTTTAAAAAAAAATATTAAAAGAAACTCACTGCGAGGAGGAGAGATTCCTTAGCTGAGAGGTGTCTACATTTCTTTGGCATAAGCAGTTGAAGGCCCTTGTAGTGTCAGCCGCACAAGATTACGATTAACAAATTTTATTTTGATCCTCTCTACTAACTCAGCGGTTCCTTTTAATACAGTATGATGTATTGATGGTGTAAAGTTCTATACAGATACTTTAAACAACGGCGGACGGCGAAGCATAGAGGCTGGAACGCTGGATTTTTAGGGCTATTCACTGCAACAGTTCGTGGTCTTTGGCATGATTTGTCAGACCTGCATGCATCTTGATCTTGCGAATTACAATGGCGGGGTGGCGTCAAGTTCTGGTTCCGAACAGAAGTGGAATTCTGGTAGCGACTGGAGATTTGACCTGAATCACTTTTACATGAATCTGTTGAGGCCCAAACCTTTGCATCTCGAATGAGTTGGTGTTTAGTTTTTGATGATTTCTACTATGCCTATGTGGCTGCTTACTTGTTTTTCATCATTGTTTTACATGTTTCTTGGGAGGTCTTTTCACATCATCAAATGGCTTTAGACTATTCATTTTCTTTTTTTAATCTTTATTTCGTTGTGTAACTGCTCTTCCATCATATTTTTCATGATACATACTTCTTTTTGGGTGCCATGTAGGCCGTTGATTACCTAAGTATGACAATTGTTTGATTGTTTTAATATCGACATTGATCCAGAAAAAAAGGTGTATTCTTTATATCTTGGCTCGGTAGCTTAATCTATAATATCTCATGACTTTATTTACGATAAAGTAGTAGGGTTGATTAAGGATTTTATATATGTGTGTATGCTATTGACTTCAAAATGGTACTTTTGGAATTTTAGGGGATGTGTATTTATTAAAATTTAAAAATTAAATTTTAAAAAAGATGTGTGTATTCAATAATTAGGGGTGTTATTTAATATCACTCTAAAAAAATGCGCAATTCTTAAGTGACCCGATCATATGTGACCCATGTCACTATAAGTTGTAGGTAAAGAGGGTACACCATTTATTTTATTAAAAATATATATATATATATATATATATATATATATTTTAGTTCTCTTTTCTCACTAAAGATCACACCTGTATTTTTTTTTTTACTATTCTCATTAATAAAAAATATGTACTATATTTTTTATTTTAGGGTAATTTTATGTACTTTTTTTTGTACTTATTAGTAGGTACATTAAAAACTCTTTTATTACTATGAGATACAAACATACAAAAATATTACTACTAACTACAAAAATATATAGTGATATTTCAATATTACTCTTATAATGTCCTGCACATAAATGTTTGTGTGCAGCATGAAAATTCGTGTGGAGCAAAAGTGTGTGCAATAAAAATGTGTGTGCAGCAAAAAAGTGTATATCCGACGGCGGTCCGGCGGCAGTCCGACGACCAGCCGGCGGAGGTCCGGCAACCGGCCGGCGGCAGTGGCGGGTGAGGGGTTTAGGGTTTGTGGTTTAAAAATATATGAGTTTAGGGTTATATTTTGTATGTGAGAGTAATTTTTTTAAATCAATGTATCTCACAATAATTATGGGTATAAAATGTGTATTTATGATTAATTTTTCCTTTTTTTCTTTAATAATTTTTATTTTAAATAATTTTAAGTGCTACAAACTTACAACATCTATACATTATTAAATTAAATTAATTATTTATATGATTTCTATATTATAAATTTTTAAATGAATTAATGATTTAAAATATATTATAGATAAAAATAAAAATATTCAAAGTTTCAAATTATATTTTGATTTAATTTTTAATATTTCAATAAAATTTTTATGTTAAATATTCTATAATTAATTGTGTAATATTTCCTCTTAAAATTATCTTCATAATTTTTATTTTCGTCTATTCTAATAAATTGTACTTAAAAAATAAAAATTTCACTATCAATTTTATAAACTCAAGATAATAATATCTTAACAATAATTTGTCTTCCTCAAATAAGACAAAAACTCCTGTGCACCTGGGCGCACGAACCACATTCCGTGCGCCTTTAGAATTTTGTGTTAAATTGTATACCCTTTAGTATACAGATGTATATTTTTTATTTTCTAAAGAAAATTATTATGTGTATCTGGGCGCATGGACAACACTCCGTGCGCCTTTAGAATTTTGTGTTAAATTGTATATACCCTTTAGTATAAAAATGTGTACCCTTTATTTTCTAAAAAAAAATATTAATGAAAAGTGTATAAGTGTATACCATTTAGAATAAAATGGTGTACCTTTTATTAATTAAAGTATATACCCTTTAGACCAAAGCAATGTACTCTTACCCATAATACTAAATTTCTAAAGGCGCACGGAATGTGTTCTCGCGCTCCGGGCGCATGCTAGCCCCACTCTCAAATAATACACACAATATACTGTATAATTTATTTATGAATTTTATATTTTATTCTACGTCACTCTTAATAATAATAATAATAATAATAATAATAATAATAATAAATTAATCAGAATATCATTTTTCTTAAATTTTTTATTTCTATAAAAAGATAAAGTTTCTTGTGAGACGGGTCGGAACCCAGTGTTAAAGTATGTTTGTTATATAGGTAAAATATTAATTTGTAGTTGAAGTACGTTTTTTTTAAGTATTATAAATAATGAATTAAGTATATTTTTAATGTATCATTAATACTATTAATTTACAAGTGCTTGTCAAAAATAAAATTTTTTAAATTGCGAGGTAGCGGCGCCACGTTGCTCATTGAAAAATTTTGTGTACGTGGTGTCACCACGTTCGTTCTTGAAAAAATGTGTACGCGCTCTCACATTAATTTTGCAATTAATATTTTATTTTAAGTAATTTAATATTTTACATATTGTTTTATTTAATCTCTCTCATTAATAATCTTAAAATTATAATTAATATTTTATTTTAAATAATTTATTATTTAAAGTAATTAATATTTTATAATCTTGCAATTAATATTTTATTTTAAGTAATTTTTATGAAATTTAATTTAATCTAATAAAAATATTTCTATTATGGCACATTGTTTTATTTTTATATAGTTTTATGGAGTATATATTTTAAGGCTCATAACTGATAGAAAAATTAATTTAGGCCACAAATTAATAGTTTACTCATTCCTTAAGTTTTGAATTGAAAAAATTCCTATTATGGCACATTGAGTTTTAATATATTTTTATATTTAAATATTTTGGTTGGATTATTCAATAAATAAAAATATATATATTATGAAACTAAAAGATAAAAAGAGAGATGTTCGATTATTAATAAAATTTATAATTAATAAAAAGCTTAATATTTTTGTTATATAATTGTGATTAAAAAAGTTCCTATTATTGCATATCCTTTCCTTTTTAATTGTTTTATAGTATATTTTAAGGCTCTAATTAATAGAAAAAATAATTAAAACCCAAAATTGATAATTCATTCATTTTCAGGTTTTGAATTGAAATTATTTATTATGACATATATCTCTTCCTTTTAAATTAATTGATGTTCATCTTTTTAATACGAAGGTAAAAACTACATTTAATAGCAAAGTAATATGAAAAAACAAGCGAACAAATATTAATAATCTTAAAATTGCAATTAATATTTTGTTCTAAGTAATTTATTATTTAAAGTGATTAATATTTTATAATCTTGCAATTAATATTTTATTTTAAGTAATTTTTATGAAGATTTAATTTAATCGAATAAGAATATTTCTATTACGGTAGACTGTTTTATTTTTTATATAGTTTTATGGAGTATATTTTAAGGCCTCTAACTTATGGAAAAAATAATTTAGTTCTAAAATTGATTAGTTTATCCATTTTTAAGTTTTGAATTGAAAATTTTCTTATATGGCTGATTGAGTTTTAATATATTTTTACATTTAAATATTTGGTTGGGTTATTCAATAAAAAAAATTATATTATGAAAGTAAAATATAAAGAGAGAGATGCTCGATTATTAACAAAATTTATAACTAATAATAAGCTTAATATTTTTGTCATATAATTGTGATAAAAAAAATCATATTATTGAATATCGCTTCCTGTTTAATTGATTTATAGTATATTTTAAGACTCTAATTGATAAAAAAAAATAATTAAGACCCAAAATTGATAATTTATTCATTTTCAGGTTTTGAATTGAAAATATTTTATTATGACATATCGTTCCTTTTAAATTAATTGAATGTTCATCTTTTTAATACGAAGGTAAAAACTACATTTAATAGTAAAATAATATGAAAAAAATAAACGAAAAATATATATACATTTAATAATAAAATATAAAATTATAAAAATATATTTTTAAAATAAAAATATTATACATAATAGAACCCGCGTCGAACGCGGTAGACAAAACTAATTATAGTATAATTCACTACAAACATATTTCAACTATCAATAAACACATATACTCTTCTCATAAAGAGTATTCTCTTATGTAAATTAATGCTGAGACGATGAGTGTATAAAACAAACCAAATAAATATATTGCTAATTGAATCATCTTTAAATTACAATCTTGAATAAATAACCATGTGTAGGCACCTGATTTTTATTGCCTATAAAATAAAAATATGTGGCAAATTAATACAATAATTATCAATTAATTATTTATTTATTAAGGAATTAAATAAATTAAATCCTAAAATAAATTAGTAAATAATTAATAATTGAGCCAGATTTACTCAAACAAGCTCAAGTCAAATGAGGCCCAAGACCGCAGAATTAGGTCAAATCAAACATGGACCAATCAAACCGTGTTATAGGTAGAAAGGCCCAAGCCCGCAAAATCAGGTCAAATCAGCCCTAGACCAATCAGACTGTGAGTTATATATGAGGCTTCCTCACCATTTACCTATATAAGGAGCTCTTCTCCATTCATTCCAGATACTCACGCATCCGAAGACGCCAACACCTTGAAGAGATCGAGAACATGAAGAACGCTCCCTCAAGATCTTCAAGTCAAGAATAGCTCAAGATCTTCAAGCTTCAAGACTCAAGATCTTCAAGCTTCAAGCCAAGAACAGCTCAAGATCTTCAAGAATTTTCGAAAATCTTCAAGCCAAGAACGGCTTGCAATTTGGGATCAAGGTGCTAAGCCCCCAGATCAAGCGTTCTTCACACATCAAAGTTCTTCAGCATTCTTTGTGGAGTCAATAGCGTTCTACAAATTCAACAACATTCTACGCGGAAAGCTTCAAGAACGTTTAATCGGAATAAAGGCTCGACACCTTTGGATTATTATAAATTCTCTAATCTGAGCTCGGACAAGCTTCAACCAAAGATCCAACTCAACACACTCCATCTCAACACATAAGCAAGTCAAAGTCAAAACCAAATTGGTCTGAGAGAAGAATCAGGGTATTGATTGGAGCCCGCTTACATATCTTTCAAATTAAATCCTCCTAGATTATCTTTGTGCTCCAATTTGTATTTATTTCAATGTAAATACAAAATTTGTTATTACAAATTTTGGTACGCCCAGTGGGACCATTTCTACCTCTCATCTCTTCTCTCTTCAAGCTCGAAGACACAAAGTATGATTTCTCTTAGAATCGAGATAAAAAGGTCATCTACCTCAAAGCCTTTAAAGTTACAGGCTTTGAAGACTCAAGCGATGTCTCAACTAAAGATTGCGATACAAAGGCCTACTGCATCAAAGCCTCCAAAATTGCAAACTAAAAAGGTTGAAGTCGTTAAAAGAGATATGCTCAAAGGCTCCTTAGAGACAAACCATATGGTGGGGATTACTCTCAATAAGCCATTGCACGTTAACAAGGATGGTGAAAATGATTATGCGTGATCAACTTCTCACTCAGTGCCAAGCTCACAATCTGCCTCAACTGTAGCTGCAGTGATGACAACGAGTGTTATAACCATTGAGGAACAACTCGCAAATATGATGAGAGCCATTGAAGGACTTTTCAAGCACATGGAAGCTCAAGACTTAAAAATCTCCGAACTTTGAAGAAAATGGAGAATGCAGAGACAAGTCTTGCAAAGGGAAACAAGTTGAGGATGAACAAGAGGAGAAGGACTCCGTGAAACAACATCCATCTGAAACAAGTCAAGTTGAAGAAGATATATAAGTTTCAGCTGACAAGATGCTTCCTATCAATCAACTAAAAAATATCATGATAGAGACGATAAAAGACAAGTTTGAAGGAAGCTCCAAATCTTTTATTTCCTACAAAAAGCCATATACAAAGAGAATTGACAACTTGAAGATGTCAGCTGACTACCAACCTCCCAGGTTCCAACAATTCGATGGCAAAGCCAACCTAAGATAGCATGTGGCACACTTCGTCGAGACATGCAATGATGCTGGGACCTACGGAGATCATATGGAAAGATAATTTGTCTGATCTCTAAAAGGAAATGCATTCGATTGGTACATTGACTTTGAAGCCGATTCCATTGACAGTTGGGAAAAATAGAAAAAGAATTCCTCAACCATTTTTATAGCACATGAAGAATTGTTAGCTTGATAGAGCTTACAAATACTCGTCAAAGTGATAAAAATATGTCATCGATTACATCAACAGATGGAAGAGCCTAAGCCTCAATTGTAAAGAAAAGTTGTTAGAAACATCAGCTATTGAAATGTGTATTCAAGGAATGGAATGGAATCTTCGCTACATACTCCAAGGAATTCGGCCTAAAACTTTTGAAGAGTTGGCTACAAGAGCTCACGACATTGAGTTGAGATTGACATCAAATGACATCGGCCCTCTATTCAAGACTCTTATGAGTTTGAAGGCATGCCCTTTGATGAACTTGTGGAGGAGAAACCACAAACAAAAACTTCGGTGTCTATAAAGATCCATAGAAACGAAGTTGAAACAAGGGAAAACAACGCATCCCAAGATAGGAGGTAGTGAACTATTGACAAAATCCACAAGCAAAGCTCCTTGACACGAGTGAAAACTTTCTACATTACGCTTCTTGATATGAGCTAAAACTATCTAAAACCCACACAATGCTCTCGGCATGAGTGAAAACTGTCCACACAATGCTCCTCAACAAGAGCTAAAACTTTCTACATTACGCTCCTTGATATGAGTTGAAACTATCTAAAACCCCCACATGTTATGCTCCTCAACACGAGAGAAAACTGTCCACACAATGCTCCTTGACACGAGTGAAAAATGTCCACACAAGGCTCCTTGATACGAGTCTAAACAATCAATCTATACACAAAACTCCTTGATACGAGATTAAACTATAAAAAATCACAAGTCATGTTCCTTGATATGAGACTAAACTATCTAACACAAATAAAATGCAATGCTCCTCGACATGAGCGACAACTGTGTACATTATGCTCCTTGATACGAGCTTAAACTATCTAAAATTCTCAAGTTATGCTCCTTAATACGAGTATAAACAGTTTACACATCTAATCAAATCTCCTTGGGAAGAGACTAAATTTTCTGCACATTACGCTTCTTGATATGAGTTAAAACTATCTACACACAAGGCTCCTTGATATGAGTATAAACTATCTAAAATCTTTCAAGTTATGCTACATGACGCACAAGCATAAACTGCATGTTACTCCTGTCCCGCATGAGTATAAACTGTGCCCCCTACAAATCCAAATCATGTTCTTTTGAACTACGTTATATCTTGATCCTCTTCAAAGAGGTACGTAGGCAGATTAGCACTCTGCTAAGTTTGGTCATAATTCAAACTATTCGTATCAAGTTGGTGAGGCAAGTAATAAAATTCAGTCATGTTGATCAAGAATGGAGTATCGCAATTTGTTCACTTCAACACAAAGGCGTCAGTGAACAAAATGCCAGGAATTTGTAGACACCTAATTTTTATTACCTATACAATGAAAATATGTGGCAAATTAATGCAATAATTATCTATTAATTATTTATTTATTAAGGAATTTAAATAAATTAATTCTTAAAATAAATGAGTAAATAATTGATAATTGGGTCAAATCCATTCAAATAAGCCCAAGTCAAATGAGGCTCAATCTCGCAGAATTAGGTCAAATCAATCATGGACTAATCAAACTGCATTATAGATGGAAAGGCTCAAGCCTGCAAATTCAGGTCAAATTAACCCTAGACTAATCTAACTGCGAGTTATATATTGAGCTTACTCATCATTCACCTATATAAGGATCTCTCATCCATTCATTCCAGACACTCAAGCATCTGAAGACTCAAACGCCTTGAAGAGATCGAGAACACGAAGAACACTCCCTCAAGATTTTCAAGCTTCAAGTCAAGAACAGTTCAAGATCTTCAAGCTTCAAGCCAAGAACATCTCAAGATTTTCAAGCATTTTCGAATATTTTCAAGCCAAGAACAACATGCAATCCGGGATCAAGGTGCTAAGCCCCTCACATCAAGTGTTCTTCACACATCAAAGTTCTTCATCATTCTTCGCGGAGTCAATGGCGTTCTACAAATTCAATGACGTTCTGCACGGAAAGTTTCAAGAACGTTTAATCCGAACAAAGGCTCGACGCCTCTAAATTAACGTTATAAATCTTTCAATATGAGTTCGGACAAGCTTCAACCGAAGATCCAGCTCAACACACTTCTGCTCAACACTCTAGCAAGTCAAAGTTAACACACATAACTCAACAAATTAAAGTCAAGACTAAATTGGTTCGAGAGAAAAATTAGAGGAATGATTGGAGATTGTAGCTCGCTTACATATTTTTCAAATTAAATCCTTTTGAATTATCTTTGTACTCCAATTTGTCTTTATTTCACTGTAAATACAAAATTTGTTGTTACACCATGTATTATAATAAATTAAATAATTATATCCCTTGTATTGTACAAATTCCGCATCAGAAAAATTCAAATTTTAAAATTGTGATGTAAATTTTAAATACAATAAAATATTGCATTCTAAAATTCTTTATTTATTAAAATATTTTTCATTGTATATAATAGGAATGCCAAATGAGAAAATTGTAAAAATTGGAGAGAGCGATAAATTTAAAAATAAATATTTATAAATTATAGTATATAATTTAAAAAAAATAGATAAAAATAAATAATTAATTTTAATTTAATTGGGTAAAATTCAAAGTGAACGACATGTAACATTTATTTTCTTCTTTCTTTTAATTAAAATTAATTATATTATTTTTAATTATTTAAAGTGATACGTAATTTTTCTTATTAAAAATAGTATCACTTTTTTGTTTTCATAAATTATTTATAAAATAATTTAATTAGATATATATTATTTTTTTAAGTAGATCTTGGATGAGACCATCTCACCGATCCCATTAGGTGAGAAGGATCCTTCACCAGCCCATTTTTATTTTTATTTCTTTTAAAATGCGTTGAACTACGCTGGAGCTCAGCCCGCTAGGCCGAAAGGTTGTTTCAAATTTCAATTGCCTAATCCATAATTAATGTGTTTGGAGCTCAGCCCGCTAGGCCTAAACGCTGTTTCAAATGCCTAATCCATACTTCATGTGTTTTTATTCTCTCATCGTTATTTCACTATTCGTGTAGTTAGTTAGGTAAATTAATTCTGTTATTTCAATTTTTAAATAAAAATAAAAGATAAATATTTGAATAAAAATTAAAATTAATTAAATTTAGTATAATATTCTAATAAAATAGTATATTTAATTGAATTTTAAAAAATAAGATATTACATTTTTTTCTTCATAAAAATTATTTATGCACAGAATAGTTTAATTAATAATTATCACTTTTTTATAATAATGTATCACTTTATATTAAAATTGTTATCACTTTATATTTATCCTATAAATTGTTCATGTATGAAGTAGTTCAACTAATGGTTATAACTTTTCCTTGGTGTGTATCACCTTTTAATAAAAATATCATCACTTCTTATCTTTATGAAATAATTCAATGTAATTAATTATTACTTTTTCTTGATTAAGTATCAATTTTTATAAAAAGTTCTATCACTTTTTATTCACACTATAAATTATCTATAAAATAGTTTAATTGGATAATTATTACTTTCCATTTTCATATAACAAAATATTATACCCGCCCTATTAATTGTCGTCTAATAATTCAATTAAAAATAGTTATCACTTTTTATTCATCAATTATCACTTTTTTTCATATTACTATTTTCTTTTGGCTAATTATACTGTGCACTCGGGTGCACCCACTTTCAAAAACGTATACAAATATAAATAAAAATATATACAATTATGAACAAAAATGTATACAATTTAATTGTTAGTTTTTTAATGAAAATTTGAGTGAAAAAATATACAATTATTAAAAAAACATGTATACATTATTGAACAAAAATTTATACACATATGGATGCTAGTTTTTTTAATAAAAAACGTAGTGTGAAAAAAGTATACAATTATTAAGAAACACGTATATAAAATAGAATAAAAAATTATACATATATAGGTACACTCTTGCACCCGGGTGCACATAATATCAACTCTTTTCTTTTTACAAGATAGTTTATCACTTTTTCTTGATCACATATAATATTTTATTAAAAATATTATCACTTTTCATCAAACATAGTAATTATAAAAAAAATATTATTCAAAATTTATTAAATATAAATATATAAAAGAAAAGAGATAAATATATAAATAATTATAGGGTCAATAAATAGTAGGTACAAAACGTATTTAAAAATTACTAAGCGATGCATTCGCTTCAAAAAATTATCGATAAATATAAAATTATATTTTATTTTTTCCATAATACATATATGTATCCGTACATTAGTGTGCATTGTTAAGATGGAAATAAAAATACATTATTTATACGAATGTACATTAGTATACATTCTATTGAGAAAGAAACTGAAAATACGCGATTAAATTAAAAAACTCTACTAATGTACATTAGTGTGCATTCTTGAGAGAGAAACAAAAATATGTGATTAAACCGAAAAACCCTACGAATATACATCAGTGTGCATATTTGAGAGAGAAATGAAAAATACACTATTGTAAGTGTGCATTCTTAGAGAGAAACAAAAAAATATGTGATTAAACTGAAAACCCTACGAATGTACATCAGTGTACATCTTTGAGAGAGAAACAGAAAATACACTATTGTACATTAGTGTGCATTCTTAGAGAGAAACACAAAATACGCAATTAAATTGAAGAACACTACGAATGTACATTAATGTTCATCTTTGAGAAAGAAACAGAAAATACGTGATTAATTAAATTGAAAATAGGGTTGTTATAATTATCCTTAAATCTCTCACTCATTATTTTTATTTTATTTAGTGTACATTAGTATTCAATGAAACTAGCGTTAAATCAAAATGTTGAAATATTCAGCGTTGTAAATAAAGGTAAAGTTGAAAAACGAAATAGACGTTTAGATCAATTTATTTATTAGTAATTAGATTATAAGCGTACCTATCAGTAATAATCCCAAAATTATATATTGCATATAAGAAACACTTCTTCGTCCACTGTCAATCTATCCATTTTACCATTTTGTGTTGTTCATTCTTAATCTATCCATTTTTCTTTTTGGACTATGAGACCCACACATTCCACTAATACAAATAAAATATGAGACTCATACCCTCCATTAATATAACTATCAACTACAAATAAAATAATAATAATATTTAATATACGTGCAAAAAGCAAATGGATACATTGATAATGGATGGAAGAAGTATTAAATTTTAAACACGCCAGAAAGACATGCCATACGAATACCTATTAGAAAAAATGCAATGCGCATATCTATTAGAATCTAAAAACCACGCGCACTAATTGGGGTGAGATCCTATCCGTCTCACAGAATGAGATTCGTGAGAAGGTCTCACCCAAGTCTTTTCTTACTTTTTTTATGATTAGCAATAATTTTTTATTTAAAATGTTATCACTATTTATATGTTCTACTACCTCCATCCCAAAGAGAAATTCTCAGTTAATATAGATACGAAATTTAAGAAAAAATTATTTTTTGCTTTACTTTTAAGGGTAATTTTGTATTTTTAGATAATAAATAAATTATAAAATAAGTTATGTGAGTTGTAAAGGGGTGAAAATTTTGAAATTAAAATGTGTTGTGATATTATAGATTTGTGTGTATTTCCTTATTTGGGGGTGTAAAGTTGTTTATAGGACGAATAAAAATAAAAATTATGAATTTTTTTATGGGATGGTGGGAGTAATTGTTTTTCGTAAAATAGTTTAATTAAACGACTCACTTTTTGTTGATTAGATTAGATATAACTTTTTATTAAAATTTTCTATCACTTTCTATTCGTCCAGTTAATTATTTGCAATCATTCAATTAAGGAGACGGCTATTTACACCCTCGAAAATACTAAATGTGCTCCACTCTCTAATATCCCTAATTAATATACATAAATACCCCTACTAATATTATTAATTAAAATTAAAATATGTTTTGTTAATATGAGAAAACTCATATTGTTTGGTCTCACCGAACACATGTCCACAGTTTGCTCTCTATCACCGAACAACAAATGCATCTTCCAATTCCAGTATTTTTCAATCACCCATAATCAAAATATCGAATTCTTCTGGCGTGTGCGAATGTGCATATCCATTCAACCAGGGCGCAACAAATCTAGATCAAGCTTTTTCTTGTAGTTCGCAATGAATATGATATTCTTTTGTCTCCACAGGTTGACCATAATCCATCTATAAAGTTGAGCAATCCCAACAGGGTCAACGTCTGTCAAATTACAAGAAAATATCAGCAAATAATTTGGGAAGAAACGAGGAAGAGGTTATGATTTTGAATTAATCCTTTATGAATCGCCTTCACCAGAAGCTCTTTCTCCCCTTGTCGTGCTACTGAACGCTGCAATCTATGTCCTTGATAATGGATCTATTTTTAAAGTACTGAGTAATCCTTCATAATCCGAATTGGAATGCAGATTGGTGAGTTCCAAATCGTATACTACTCTGTTCGATTGCAGAGGTCGAACGCAATAAGTTCAGCAAGTTTTAGAAATAGCATACGTACTGTTCCAAAAACTGTCGAATTGCTTCTAATTAATTTGTGAAAATTTTAACCCAAAATCGCAAGACAAGTACCACAACAAACTAAATAAACATAAAATCAAATTACCCAGACTTATATTCCAAATTTGAAACCAACCAAAACCTAGAATTCGTGTCCGCTGCATAATGAAGAAGGAAATGACAAAGACAAAAATCAGATTGTGTTTTCATGACTTTGACGAAGCTTGACGGTGGATAGAGGGTGTTCTTTCCTCTCCTTTCTTCTCTGAAGCGTCGCGGCAGAACTGAGAACAGACTAGCCCAACACCGTTCCTCTTTTTTGTTTTACAAGTTTAACTTTTCTTTTTTTTTCTGATTAATTAGTTTTTTTTATTTGGATATAGTTTATTAAAAGGGTAAGATTGTCTTTGCATGGGGTGTATTTAGTAACTTAAATATATAAGTTTTGATTTAAGTGAGATACATAAAGTAATTGAGGTTCACCTAAAAATTTCGGGGGTACAAATAACCGCCCCCTTCAATTAATTAGTTATAACTTTTTTTATAGGTATCTTTTTTTAAAGATATTATTAATTAATTTTATTCGTCGGTTAATTATTCATGAAATAATAAAAATGATTAAATATCACTTTTTGTTGATCAAATAATAAAAATGAGTGAATATCACTTTTTGTTGATCAGATATTACTTTTAATTATTAAAATTATAATTTTGTATTCATCATACGAATTTCTCATAAAATAATTCAATTAAACGGATATCAGTTTTCTTTTTATTTTTTTAAATATTATAACTTTTTATCTATCCTATAATTAAACATTAAAAAAAAGATAAAGATTTGTGTGAGAATGTCTCACGGAGCCATTTCGTAAGATAGATAAAAAGTGATAACATTTTAATGAAAAGTGATATTCAACTAATATTAGTGCAGTAAATTATTTCATAAATAATTTACAGTAAAAATAAAAAGTGACAATATTTTTAGAGAAAAATGATAATTTCTTTTTAAAAAAGTATATAAAATGGTCTCTCCATCAGATGATTTCGCCCAAAACTGCCCCTAAAAAATTAAAATCGATGAATAAAATATTAATTACAGTATAATTTAAAAAATAAAATATAATTAACTTTATAAAATAATACTTAGTTGAAATAAAAAATAGATTGAATATAAATAGCTGTTGATTCAAGATATGTAATGCGAATGCTTGCGATTTCAGTCCCTGTGCCCAGCCCAACGTCTAACCCGGCCCAAATCTAGCCTAAAAATGTAAGGCATTTAATCACCGTTGGATATTATCGAAATCCAATCGGACGGCAGACATGTACAACCCATGCGCACGATAACCCCTTTCTGCGAACAAGGCGCACGATAGCTTACCCTTGTCTCTGAGGATTATCCTCCTCCATGGATGCGCATTGTTCCCTCTTCGGATCTTCCCCGCCCTTCCGGTATCGCTCAAATTTTGAAACGTAATCACGCCTACTGGAATTGCCCTCGATAATCGGTAAGTTTATTCATCTCAATCTTTCTTCATTTCGTCTGTTTCTGTGCTGAACATTTGATTTGAGTTATGATTGTCGAATTTTTAGAGCTGAGGTTCATTTTATCAAATATTCAATCTTATTTTGGGTTGTCATTGTTAGCTGGTTCATTCATTGTTCGCGTTGGTTATTACAGATGCTTAAATCATACTTGTTACGAGAGTGTTTCCCAGGATTATCGATATCGAGAGCATTTGAATGTTCTAGGGTTCTCATGATCTGGTCTTTTAGTTGGTAGTGTAACATTGCTTGGTGTGAAATGATGAATGAAAAAGGTAAGTGCATTCACAGTATGCTCCCCTGTATAAAATGGGCATGTTCATGGCATTCCATCCTCATCCCCTTGTGTACAAATCCATCAACCAAGCATCCTGGACAGTTTACATTTGTGGATTGATTAAAAACTCATTTTGGTTATCAGTAACAAAAATGCAGTGAATAAAATTTTGAGTTCTATTGAGAATTTTGAGGGATTCTTTTTTGTTCGAAATCAAGATAGCTGTATTCTTAGTTTTAATTTATCTCGTCGATCAAGCTTTGAATGAGATACGTATTTTTTTCTTCTGCTGGTGATCTCCAGCATATATTTGAATAATTAACTTCTTAAGTGTTAAATTTTTGCAGTTACAGTATCTGGAGTTTGATTTACGTTGTTGACTTATAATGTCTGAGCAAACAAATATTCTCAAGGAAATGTCTGAGAATGGATCAGAGTCGTCTCCAGATGATAGTGGCAGTGGTACTATGGATGAAATGCCTGAAGACACAATCTTGTCCCAGCAAACATCTGTAAATCTCGTACCTTTCATTGGACAGCGATTTGTATCACAGGATGCCGCCTATGAGTTTTATTGTAGCTTTGCTAAGCAATGTGGCTTTTCAATTAGGCGCCACCGTACTCGTGGTAAAGATGGTGTAGGCAGGGGAATCACAAGGAGGGATTTCACCTGTCATCGTGGTGGTTATCCACAGTTAAAGTCCACGGATGACGGAAAAATTCAGAGGAATAGGAAATCATCTCGATGTGGGTGTCAAGCATATTTGAGGATTGTTAAAAGGGCTGACTTTGATGTTCCTGAATGGAGGGTCACTGGTTTTACCAATTCTCACAATCATGAACTCTTGAAGTCCAACGAGGTGCAGCTACTCCCAGCATATTGCACAATGACCACTGATGACAAGAGTCGTGTTTGTATGTATGCTAAAGCTGGGATGTCTGTACGGCAGATGCTTAGGTTAATGGAGCTAGAGAAAGGTGTCAAGTTAGGTTGTTTACCTTTCTCTGAGATTGATGTTAGAAATTTGTTGCAGTCATTTAGAAGTGTGGAACGGGATAATGATCCAATTGATCTTCTTAAAATGTGCAAGGAGAAGAAAGACAGAGATCCCAACTTCAAATATGACTACAAAATTGACTCTAACAATAGATTGGAGCATGTCGCCTGGTCCTATGCTTCATCTATTAGATTGTACGAGGCTTTTGGAGATGTTGTAGTTCTTGATACTACACATCGGTTGGATGCTTATGATATGATTCTTGGGATTTGGATTGGAGTGGACAATCATGGGTCGTATTGTTTCTTTGGCTGCTTTCTCCTTCGAGACGAAAATGTGCAGTCATTTTCCTGGGGATTGAAGGTACATCTTTGTTTGTATTCACAACATACGGTATATTTTTTGTTATTTTAAAGCTGATTTGCCGATATTCTCTATTTCAAAAGAAATTGAGCCTGTGTATTGGTGTATTTATCACAGTATTTGCTAGAACACTGTCTTACGCCCGTCACTTAGATCTAGGAGAAACCTGTGAAAAATGGGATGTGTTTTTTCAGTAAACAAAGATAAGTTTTTTTAGTGTAAGAAAAAATAGAACTAATTTTGTGGAAAGTTTATACTGTAGTAGTCTTTTTTCATTTTGCTGTTAATGTGTGGTTGGCAGACATTTTTGGCTTTCATGAACGGAAAACCTCCAGGGACAGTTTTGACTGATCAAAACACATGGCTGAAAGAAGCACTTGCAATGGAAATGCCTGGGAGCAAACATGCTTTCTCTATTTGGCATATCATATCAAAATTTTCAGATTGGTTCTCCTTGTTACTTGGCTCCCAATACGATAATTGGAAAGCTGAATTTCATCGTCTTTATAATCTACACTCTGTTGAAGAATTTGAAATCGGATGGAGGGAAATGGTTAGCATGTATGGACTACTTGGAAACAAGCATATTGTCAGCTTGTATGCACTTCGTGCGTATTGGGCACTACCATTTCTGAGATCATATTTCTTCGCAGGAATGTCAACTACATTCCAATCAGAGTTGATTAACACATATATCCAACGGTTTCTCAGTGCACAATCTGTACTTGATGATTTTGTAGAACAGGTGATATCCTTGATCCATCACTCCCTCCCTCACTTGTTTAGTCATTTATTCTTATTTTCCTTTTACTAAATATGCAGTTAGAGATTTCAGCATTTTGTTCTTTTTACAGGTTGCCTCAAATCTTGATGCTAGAGATCAAGGAGGAGCAAAACAAAAGACGTCGCAAAAGTCCACCAAAGCATCTCTCAAAACAGGATCACCCATAGAATCACATGCTGCTACTGTCCTCACACCATATGCCTTCTGCAAACTTCAAGAGGAACTAGTCTTGGCTCCACAATACGCAACAATGCTGGTGGATGAAAGTTATTACATAGCGAGGCACCATACCGAAGTTGATGGAGGGTGCAAGGTACTATGGGTCCCACAAGACGAGTTCATCACTTGCAGCTGTCGCCATTTTGAGTTTTCAGGCATCCTCTGCAGGCACGTACTTCGCGTGCTGTCAACCAATAACTGTTTTCACATTCCAGACCAATATCTACCTATGCGTTGGCGCGACGCACCATCAACAAATCCTGCACGTGGGTCATCAGGAAAGGTACAGTTGTTGCAGTCAATGATTTCATCACTGATCTCAGAGTCAATGGAGACTGGGGATCGACTTGATGTTGCTTGTGATCACATTGCTTCGGTTCTGGCTCGAGTCAAAGAGTTTCCTGCTACAACAGATAGCATTGATGCCATTGCTTATAACAGTCCAGGTTCTTTCATACTTCCGGATGTTGAAGAATCTGATAGCATAGCTCAAAGTTTCAGTGGAAATCCTAATGATTGCTTAGCATTCTCCAAGCTGAAGGACAGAAGATTACGCGACGAACTAGATATGTACCGGAAGAGAAGACGTTATTTAGTTCCATGCTGTGGGCAATTAGGACATGAAACTGAAAATTGCCCTATGGTGGAAGATGATGATTTAAATGCAGAGGAGCTAGATTTTCTGTAGTATTACTGGAAACAACATTTGGGAGCTCACCATTATGCTGTAAGAAAATCTTTCTTGCTCTGTTAAGAATCAGTCATTGGCATTGGCAGGATAGATATGTTTCTCACTTAATTGAAATAGATTCTTGATATGACTTAGTTTGCGCTGTTATAAGTACATATTGCTCGATTCAAGTTGGAAACATGTAAAGAGCCCAAATATTTAGCAAATGCATTATGAATTTAATTAGCATGCTGGAATTATATCTATAATTTCATCTGAAAACATTTGTGTGGGGTTTATGCTCATCTGATTGTGAAAGTTTGTAATTATCTGGTTTGTCAGCGTAGAAACTTTGCTTAGCCTACTTGGTAAACCGATTTCTTTTGGGCATGTAATCAAGTGGTACTAAGTTAAATGTCAAATATCTTGTTCGCCCCGTATAATTTCAAATATCTTGAATTTCCTATTAGTTTTTTATGAACAGTTGAATGTAAAAAATATATATACTCCCTCCGTCCCGGAAAAGTTTGTGCCCCTCTTTTCGGCATGGAGATTAAGAAAAGTAATGACTTTTAGGGGTATAATGATATTTTTTTGTAATAAATAAATGATAAAGTATGTTAGGTAGAGATGATTTTTTTGTAAATAAAATATATGGGGAATGGTGATTGTTTTTTATTTTTTGTTTTTTTTTTAATTTGCAAATTTTTGTGGGACAGCCCAAAATGGAAAATGTGTCATCTGAAAGGAGACGGATGGAGTATATATATACTATTCATTAAGAAACAAATATAAATTAAAAAAATTAAGCAAGTTGAACCGATGCAACCTTAAAATCAATTTTTGTAGGCTATTCGAATCGATTCAGACTCTGATTCCCGGTTCAACGGATTGAGCCGACCAGTCCGTTGCAATTTTGACAATATTACCCTTGGGATAGTAACGAATCGAGTATTTTCGGCTATTCGGTCTATCCAAACCCGAATGAGACGGGTACGAGTAGTTCTAAATGGGTTTGAGATAGGTACAGTTAATGCCTCAATACCTAAGAGTACCTGTTTATATATATACTCCCTCCATCTCAATTCAATATTTATATATTTTCAATTTAAGCGTCGTATTTCAATTTTTACGTTTCCTTATTTGGTAGATGAGACTCATACAAAACAATTAATATATCTCAATGAATCCACACACAACACTAATACAACTATCTATTTTATATTAATTATTATATCTTTCAACCCACTATAAAATAAAATACTTTATTTCTTAATCCATATACAAAAAACAAACGTGAACATTGAAACTTGATTGAGGGAGAATTTTTAAAACTTTTTTTTAATATAGTATTACATAATTTATATCTACGTACAAAAAATAAATGTAAGCATTCAAATAGGATGGAGAGAGTATTTTTAAATTTTTTTAATACATATATTAGATAATTTATATATTTCTTCCTCCTCCCAAATTCATTTTCACGTTTACTGTAGATACAAAATTTAAGAAAAGTTACTTTTTGACTTACTTTTGGGGGTAGTGTGGTATTTTTGGTTAATAAATAAATAATAAAGTATGTTATGTGTGTTAAAAAGATAATGCCAAATTTGAAATCAAAGTATGTTAGAGGGATATTTGTTAGTTGCTTTTTCTTTTTATGAAAGTATGAAATTGAATTTGGGACATACCAAAACGAAAAGTGTGAAGTTGAAGTTGAGACGGAGGGAGTATAAGATATTATTTATATACACAAAATGACCCCCCTAAAAAAATCTTCTCATTTATGAGACACATTCGGAATATTAAGTTCCCAAAATAAAATGAAAAAAATCAAATTAGAAGGGGTCAAACTTCTTGGATGAAAAAATGAATTAGATTAATTAAATGATTGGAATAACTCGGAAGAGAGTCTCTAGTCCGATGTTGCATAAATATGATACATGTTATCATATATGTGTGGATATATTGTGTATCACAAAAAAAATGCGGATATGGTCGAATGATAAAATTCACTTTGCCAAGGAGAAAATGCGGGTTCGATTCCCACTATCCGCCAAAGAGAAAGTAATTTTTATAATATGCTAAAGGATTGGGTACAATTGGTCGTGATAGTATGGTAAATCTACTCCCCCCTCCAATTCCTACTACCCCAAAAACAAAAAGGGAGTAAGAGCCGAACCTCCCCTGTTTTTGGATAAAATAAAAAAAGATGTTGCAGAGAAAGGATTTAAACTCGTGACCTCAAGGTTATGAGCTTTGCGAGCTACCAAGTTGCTCTACCCCGCGCTGAAGAGAAGAAGTCAAAACTAATAAACAAAGAAGGATTGAATGTGTCCCTCTATCATATATGTACAAATAGAATAGTACATTTATACAGAATGGTAAAAAGGCCTTTTATGATCATTGACCATATAAATCAAATAAAAGATTAATACTTACCAACTTGATCTTATTGCTTTTGGCAACAAACATGCATGAACCATTTCACGAAGTATGTGTCTGGATAGTTCAAAGTCTCGATAGTTAGCTCTCGGTCTTCTGTAGAAAAAAAATAGCGACGAAGATGTGTAGGTGCATTATTTTGTGGCGGGGATTGTAACTTTTCATAATTTCCCATTTGTCACTCAATGATGGAACTTTACTTATTTGTTTTTTTGAGGATCGACGAATCAAATCTTCTCCCTGTGAATCAAGATTTTCCTTTCTATAATGGTTCAGGTCCTATTAGTATTCATGATATATGTCAAATCCTAGATGTAGAAATAAAATAGAAGAAGGTAGGCCTTCTCACCATCGAAAAAAATGAGATTACCACACTTCAGGAAATCACACCTTTTGTGATGAAAATATTTTCAACGCATGAATTTCGTCATATTTAATTACTCAAAAGTGACGACTTTTACTTTCGTCACTAAAATATATCATTTAGTGACGTAATTTGTGTTTATCATTATTTGTAAATTTATTCGTCACTAATTAGTCTATTTCATGATGAAATTGATAAATGCGTTACCATATTTTTAAAAGATAAGTGTTTTTAACAAATACATTAGAGTTTAATTTTTTAATGACGATTTTATTGAATTTGGTGACGAAACTTACCGTCATCAGTAAAATATATTTTTATAACAACTATAAATTTGTCATGAAATTTTTGAAAAATTAGTGACATCATGTATATTGTCATAAATATCTAACTATAGTGACGATAAATAGAAATCGTTACAAATTTTAATAGAAGAGGAGCAATATTATAATGCAACACATGATTTTCATCATAATTTGTCAAGCAAATTATAAAAATTTCAATTTAATTTTTGTTTGATAACAAATTTATTGTTATCTAAAATTTCTTCTTTACTAATTTTTACATCCCATGACAACATTAATAACATCACAATTAATATAATTTAAAATAAATAAAAGTGTAATATTTTAGCTATAAATTATGAGAAAATTAACAAGAAAATAATACTTTATTAAAATAATAATATGATGATTAAATGAAATATGCAAATATACAATAATCATGATTTGGAAAATTTTGACAAATAATCATGTTTTGAAATCTACAGCAAAACCAAATTGATTTCTAAATCAACTTCTTCCAATGAAGACATTACAATGATATGTTGAATCTGAAATTTTGCGTGCTCTAGCTTACATGTTAGCTAGCAGCAGAAAACCAGCAATAGCAGAATAACAACTCTTCAGAAGAATCCAAGAAAATTCTTCGGAATCAAAATGCACTGAATCAATGAAAAACAATGCAGAACAAACTAAAACATTAAAGCAGATACCAAGGACAAAACAACAATAACTAGCAACAATGAGCAGGTTAGACTAGCATAGAAAAAAATCAAATAATTAACAAAGAAACCAAGACCAAATAGAAACAACGAGAAAACCCAGTGCTCATCTGGACTAAAACAAAAGAATATCTATCAACTGTTAAAACAAAGTAAAAAACGATCCATGGAAATTAATGTCCAACAACAACCAAATCCATCCAGATTTAAAAACAGAGAATACCAATATAGTAATTATCAAAGCAATCCCCAACCTGCAAAAATTAGAAAGCAACAGCATCAACAATGGAAAAACCCATGATCAGCATAATCCAATAGATTAATACATATAGCTAAAATTTCTAAAAATCTTGTCCTCCAAGCTGCATTGGACATAAGGATATTGAAGCAATAGCGAATTTATGTAGTTGATTGATACTTGATGCTAAGGTGTGGAAGCTGCCCTTTGCAGTCCAGGTATCCTATCCTACAAAGTTGGGTAAAACCAAGAACCAAAAAATAACCAATTCCAAAAGTTCTCGTTCAGGCTGCTATAGATACAACAACACACCACAACAGAACTACATCGAAACTCCACCAGTAGAATCAACACAGAGCCTAACCAACAAGTGTCAAAAGAACAAATATACATAACAACAAATTGGAAAACATCAGAAATTCAGCTGATAATCAGTAGAACAGACTAAAAAATTTCCCAACAATAGAAAAATAAGCATAAATTCCAGAAAAAATAAAATGGAAAACAACAGCAGCCAAAACCAAGAACAACATCAACAGCAAATACTGGGATGCTTCAAGGCTAAAACGAAATCAGCATGGATCCAATAAAAGTAAGAATAAATAAATTATCTATCATAAACACTCAAGAATGCTCCATAAAAAGATATGAAGCTAATGATACCTTAAAGCATGCACAATAATATATCAAAGTCACACATTAGACAGAATTCCAACAAGTCTTTCAATTTTAGGTTTAGAAGGAGGGTAAAAAAAAAGGCAAGTACATATAACTTTAATAATGAATTCTGAAAATAGCGTATCTTAATGGAATGCTTAGTTTGTTTTTTTTTTTCACAATAAGATGAACAACTGTGAAAATGTACCAATACAACGTAGCTTCATAAAAGATTACTCCAATTATGATAACCAAATTCCTATCAACACTAATTTATATGTTGCAAGGATAATGCTGGAAATGTGTAGTACTTAGAAAAGTATTACGACATCTTTAAAAAAACAAGATGCATAGTTCAATACGAAGTAAAACAGGCTTACCTCAGAGATCTCCCCTAGAAAGAACTAGGACAAAAACTTGGAGGGATTTCAAAGTTTCTATGTTATTTTTTTCCCTCCCTGATTTTATTCTCCAATGGGCCAAATTCATTGCCATAAGGAGCACAGCATAGGGAATAGCTATGGGATCAATTTCCCATCTATTCTTTTGTTCATTATACCAAGTTCTGGATGCTAATTTATCTCGATCCCGAAGAATATGTTCTTACGTTCAACATTTCTGAATTCAGATATAATGGAACGAACACTTATTGGCGCACATATTAGAGCTAAACTTCTGCAGTGATATTAGAAAAAGACAATAGAATACAATATCTCATACCTTATATAAGGTTGTAAGCTTCGATGACTTGGCTGTCGAACCATGTTAATTTTTCATCTATATCACGCCAGAGTTTCTCTCTTACGTTAGAAGAATCCCATTTTGTTTGGTTAATATCAGCACCTACAAAGCATATAATATAATGACATGCAACCAATTTGCAAGATGGAGAAGATTGCAGCAATCGTATAAACTTAAACACATGACTGGTCAAATGCATAGCTCTAAATGACAATATCAGAGAATTTCTAGAAGGGTTGCTGTTTTGATGGAGTGGATTCAACCAAATCTGGTAAATCATAGGAAGTCGCCGAGATAGTTTTTATTTAATAAAATTGTAAAACTATCATTCAATATCATTATTCATGCAGTCTACCAAGAAAAACTTTAATATTGGGGGATTATACGAGATCAAACAGGGGCAGCATCTGTTTCTTCACAACTAGGCCCCCAACATTAACATTATCTTCACTAAATCCAAATATAGTCCTAGTCCATGGTGAATTGTAGCCTAAAATTTAAAACATTAGCCTATGATGAAATCATCTTGCATACAGAATAATAAAGCATAACAGCGTTACAACATCATATGATCAAATGCTTGAAAAATTGATGTTGAGATTCCATAGAACTAGTTCTTGGTTAAAAGAAATTTGTGAAATAATAAAATAAAAATTGAGCTAATTTGTAGGAGGAAAAGAGATTATAAAGCACTGTATTAAGGTTCAGAATTATTACAAAGGAATCCTCTGCCCAACCAAAAGCTGAAAAACAATTTAAAGTTGAATCTTTGCCACTTGCTTACGTTTGCAGACTGAATTTACAGATTAATGAACTATGTAATTTGGCATCCCATTCAGTGCAAATAGAAATTAGTTGCTTACTTGCTTATAATTATTGAAAATAAATATGTAATTAAAATTTCAATAGTTTGATTACTCTATCAGCTTCTCTATTTGTTTTGTTGTGCTTCTTGCATCTGCACATATATGCGGCCATAAGAATACACTTAATTATCTCCTGAATTTATCCGAATTTATGTCTAAGTGTATGCTAAGCATGTTCAGATTTTGTTTGTTCGTGACTTTTAGAAATTTTCACTTGCATGCTTACTACTGTGAAGCCTAGCTGCTGCTTTTATGTTTCTAGACTGTCCTAATTGTGTTCAGAAATTTTTTTCCTTTTCTATTAGGTGTTGTTTTTATTATGGATTGTGAAATGATTTCTTTTGGTTGTGTGAGCCTTGACTTCTCAAGCAAATGAAACTGGAGGGGCTCAGGTTAATCCTAGTAGTCAGAGTCAGGCTGGGAATCAGTCATTCCCTTCTCAAGGCCAACGTGTTGAATATGCATTCTATCCTATATACAAGATTGTAACTACAAATGTTTTATTTCACATGCAAAACAACTTTAGATTAAGAAGTGAGTCACTGAAACTCTTTTGTTACTGTCCTAAATAAATGATATCATAGAAGTTCTAATACTAGCTGACAGAGGATAAAATCACCATCCATAAACTACAATGATTAAAATGAATCAAACACATACAGAAGCACAAACACACCTGCATAGATAGAGAAAGCCAAAAGCTTTCCAAGAAAAACAAGATTATTAGCACAAGAAACAATTCAACACAAGAGTCAAAACAAGAAAGCCTTCCACTCTATGTTTGGAGTATGAGTTCGTTTAATAAATTGTATCAAAGCTCTTTGACCATTTGTAAGAGTGGAGAATATCTCATCCTTGATCCCAAGTATCGGATCCAACATAAAGATTGTCACATCATGCACAAGAAAACCTCAAACAACTCTTTTGGATTTGTATGAATAAAACTTTCTGAAAATCCAAAATGGCTTCGAATTTTATAGATATTGTTGTATCGCTAACAATAAATAAAAGATGGAATGCAGACTAAATCAAACTTATTTCAATTTTAGCATTACAGGCTTACAGGAAATACCAGAATCCATAATCCCAATACTAGTCAAGAAATTATAATAGAAATAGAACCGTTCAGTACTTACCTACGCAAAACAACGTGGTTATTGAAGACTATGAGTCTATGACGGTGTGGCTGTATTCGAGCCGCTTTCCGGTGAAGATGGGGCGTTGTTCCTGGTCCTTGAACCATTAGTCAGACCATAGATGCAATTTCAAGGCTGTGGGTTTCTCTTTGGAATTTCATAGAAGACTTGCGCATTTGCTGATGGGTTACGGCGAAGTGATATTGCAGTAATTTTTTATTTATTTTTTTGGTATTGAAAGGTTAAGAATCAAAATATGATGTAAAGACTTCAAACATCATTACAGGCGGATTTTTTTTTTTTTTTTTTTTTTTTTTGTTTAGGAGGGAACTAATTGGCGCTATTATTTTGATTTTGGAGGGATAGATTTGTGGAGCTTTTGGAACAAGTCATAATTTATTTCATTATTTAAAGGTCCATTGATTAGAATCATTAGATTATATATGTAAAGGCCTAATAACAATTTATTTGTTTTATCTCATTTTTTAAGAAAACAAAAATTGTATTAACTTGCTTTGTGAGTATTATTTTAATTTTTAAAAGTATTGTGATAATAATAATAGTATAATAATTATAATAATTTACATTGAAAATATAATAAATTTATACATAAATATATGGACAAATGCTTGTGTGAGATCATATTACGAAAATTATTTCGTAAAGTACTTGAGACAGATTGTGAGAAGGGTCGACCTATCATTAAAGTATACTTATTATATAGGTAAAATATGTTTATTTGTAGTTAAAAATATCAATAATAAACTATATTGTAACACACTAAAATCATACTTTAATTATAATTCAAATATTTTAACGACTATTAAATATACTTTAACTATATAATAAGCATACTTTAAGACGTCTCACAAACAATCTCACATAAGTAACGTCACATAAAATACTTTGCCAATATATTATTTGATTGGTGAAAAAATATCACTATTCAATTATCTCAAGAATCATTCATAGTATAAACTAAGTGTTCAAGAGTTAAGTATAATATTTTATTTTAAAGGCTATAATTTTAATTAATAAAAGTATAATTTTTTAAGAAAATAATAAATGGAAATATAAAAGGTATTGTCGTTTGAATATATATATATATTAAAAATCAATAATGTGTATGAATATAATTTTGAGACATAAGAAATATATTGATTATTTTAACTCATATACGAAAATAAAGTAAAAGTTGGTCTCTTGTGTCTCCATATGCACAACGTGTGTAAGGGTGAAATATTTTATTCTAAATGGTATACATTGTAATTAATAAGAGTATAACATTTTATTTTAAAAGATATATACTTTCATTAATTTTTATTTATTTTTTTTCAAGAAATAAATAGTACACAGTCCTTATATTAAATGATATATCATTTGATACTAAAGGGTATCTGCACGCGATATCCCGGAACATTTAAGTTTTAGCCATAAAACTTAAAAGAAAAAAAATGAAAAATTAAAATATAAGTAATTCTAAAATTTATATGAAAAACTATTGTAAAAATATAATAATATTATCTAAAATTGTTTGATAAATGACATAAATATCTAATAAATTTGGAATTATATGATCAAAGATTATTTTATTAATATAAATATACAACAAATTTAGAATTAAATGATGTTGACATAAAATTTGATGAAACTTCTTTAAGTTTTTGATAAATGAAATAATTATAATGCTATTCAATGGTTCTTTTAATATTCCAATCAAATTTAGAGATTTAAAATAAAAATATTCTCTCTATTTCATAATTATTTTCACATTTTCCCATTTAATTCATTTTATAAAAAATTCACATTTTTAAATACTCCTTCCGTCCCATACTAAGAGTGTAATTTTTTCATTTTTGTCGTCTCATCCAAAGAGTCTCATTTCTTTTTTTACACACATGGGACCCACACATCCCTTCTAATATAATTAAAATATGAACCCACACTCCCACTAATACAACTACCCATTACATATTAAACAATAATATTCCTTAATCTACGTGCCAAAAAGCAAATGACCCTCATAAAGAGGGACGGAGGGAGTATATGATATACGAAATGGGGAAAAAAATGTTTAATGCAGCTTTGTTTGTTTACTTTTTATTATTAATGCAGGTTTAGTATTATTTATTTCCTTATTTTAGTTAGAGTGTAATAAAATTAGATTGTATAAATCTCACCTACCTCTTACACATATAACAATTTGAAATGACATAAAGTTAAAGAGACCAACTGCTATACACCTAATACACCGGTGCACTGAATGATCATAACTATTACATTATATTTTATTTCGATCTCAACCATTAAATAAAATAAAATAATTAAAAATTTAAAATATAACTACTCACTAATCTCTATTTTTAAATCATTAACCCCACCACTGATTCACCCAAAATTAAAATATATCCTACTTAAATTCCTCAAATAAAGAAATATAAATTTATTAAGGAATTCAACTTATCCTAAATTCAAATCCTTTATTCCTACTTATACTAAAAACAAACACCACAAATCATAGGAGTTTCAAAGCTCTTATTTCAATCTTTTCTTTGAATAAAGTTGGATATGTATGAATAAAGTAGAGGGGGAATAGATTTTCATTCTTCTTATTATGTTATGATATTTAATAGACTGACTTGCACGTGTACTTTTGAATGAACCAACAATATATTTTCTTGAAATTGTTTTTCGTGAAACAAGATCATATATTTATTTATTCAGTAGCATTTTCCCAAGTTACATAGTTTGATATTAGCCATATTAAATCTCCAGGATTAAAGTAATAAGCAAGAAAGGATTTATTCTTTTACATAAGTCGTATCAATTCCGTAATGATCAATGTTTGATGATTACTGGAGTGTGATTTTCTCATGATAAATTAAATGCACCTCACTTGTTAGTGAATAGTCTTGTGTAAAATCTGCATAAACATGGGAACCTTTCATCTTTATATATTTATTATTCTTTTAACTTTATTGTACTATATTCATTTATGAATGTAGCTTGAGCACCATTACTTCAGTTTATACATAATGAACGAAAATTTCACAGTTGGTGGTGTATATAATTGAAAATGTATTGTAATTTTTCTGCATCATTCTCTCTTTAGGTATTAATGTCACTCTAGACAAATCACTTTGTCATCTTCTATTTGGACTCCAAAGCAGTGGTCTTATCAAATCTAGCCGTGTTTTGTGATGATTTGGATGGAGATGAAAAAAGAGAAAGTGATGAATTTTGAAGTGAATTGAGATCATACGGTAGCCTTAATTAGTGTAGTAATCTATTGCTTAATGTAGCATAGTAATTTATTGAAGTGAATTAAGTTCAACTTGAATTGGAGCATTTCAAATATGATGTGTGTGAAATGAACTGCATTAATCTATTGATAAAAATAATAATTAGTAAGCTTTCCCAATCATTATTTATCATTTTATATGAAAAGATATGGCATGTTGGATAAGTTCTGTGAGATTTTATGATTTCATCTCTTGTTATTTCAGATTATCATTTCAGCTATCCTAAAAAATATTGGGGAAGGACTTATTTGTCTTGTCACTTCTAGAGATATCCCTGAATTGCTTTAGGTACCCAATGTATACTTGTTTAACTATTCCACACCTTGTTTATATAAAAATATGTATTTATAGTTTATCTTTGATATAATTGTCTCTATGATTATAATGGTGGCTGCAGTCTTGCAGTTTTGTGTTCCTGTTGGTTCATGGATGAATGATGCGACCTTTCTCTTCCTCTTTTAGCTCCCATCTTTCCTTTATAGGGTTGTTTCTTCTCTCTCAGTAGTATTTTATATAATAAATGTATATGTCAGAAGTTATATGGTTGGGTTATTTATGTAGCATTACATTCATGGGAGGGGCCTTCTATGTGAATTCAGGTTCTTATTATTAGAATAAATTTATTTGAGTTTTCAAATTAATAAATTATTTATTCTCAATTGATGTTCATAAGAGTTGAGTTGAAGTCAAGTCTTTGTCCTTTGATAGTTACATGGAAACAACACCAAATTATAATAGGCGCATAGATTTGCTTTCTTGTCCTGAACAATATTACTGATGTTTGAAAGATGTATTTGATCACATAGAGTGTCTTTTACTTGAAATAGACTAAAGTATTTAATTTAAATTTTCACTTGATTTGTGTATTAGTTTTAAGAGAAATACAGTATGATTAGATTCATGTGGTATAATCTTTTTATTTATGATAACTCATTTTCTAGCAAGTCTTAAATAAAGGTTATCTAAATTGTGTAGAAGAAGCGTTTTACTGTGCATAAATAATTTTACTTCATCCGACTTGGTGGTATTTTCATATTTACTGCTCCACATTGTTGAAAGAGAGTTAACTTCTTTCGAAAGAGATGTGCACCTTTAAATGAGATGGGGTTATTATGTGGCATGATAATTCTTGTGGTTGTTTGATGATTTGATCTTAACGGTGCTCTCTATATTTTTTCTTTTTAGCTGCTTTCCTGTTCTTTCAAGTAGTCATTTAGATTTTAATATTCATTTCTAAAACTTTTTGTTACAGATAAGCTTATTTTATGGCAAAGTAGCACTAAGTAATTACATGATTTTCCGTAAGAGCAATTCCTCGTATGATGGTATGATGGAGAGAGTGTTGATCTGCAGCTGGAGTGCAAGGTAATTATATTACTGTCCTTTCCTTGAATTGTATTTGCACATCTACATATTATCAAGTTTCTTATTGAAATATAAACTAACCTAAAGGTGCACACCATTGGCTCATTTCTATTTAGGGGAAGTGAACTCACTACTAGCAATATTTAGCTCTGTCCTCCATTTTGTAAAAAGTTATTAATTATTTGGGTGCTCAGGAGATCAGTGATGCAACACCAAATCCCAGTCAACATGTCTCAAATCCACATATTTCACCAAAGTCAAAGGTTTGTTGTTTGAATCAACAATTTGGTTCTTTTTGTTACAATATTAGAAAAATGACAATGGGAGGTGTTTCTAAATTTTTGTCTTACAGTATAGAGTAATTATAACATGGAAATATTAAGGCAATACTTAGATCTTAAATGTATACTCCAATTACACTCAATAGACGATAAGTAACACATTGTTCTTGTTGCATTGGGAAATCAATAAACACTCAATTTATAATCGTACTATTTATAAAGTAAATAAAAATTTCCTAGAATCTATTGAGGAAAACTAGAAATTAGAAAGTGTAGAGAAATTCTAGGTTGCGAAAAAAAGGCAACTATATCACATTCCTTTATATTTTTTCCTTTTCGGAATATGTTATTTGACATGGAGTATGATAATATCAATTGAACTCTTTAATGTTTTTGCTGGAAATGTCATCGTTGTATCACATTGAATCATGAGAATGTACACAAAATGTTATAACTCTCTATTGAGTCTGATTTATTTTTTATCACCAGCAAATGCATTTAGTGATTAAAGTGGTTGTTTAGAATTATTTCGTAACTTTTGATTAAATATCTACCATGTGTCGGGTTGATGATTACTTGTGCATTTTCAGGTGAAAGAAAGAGAGGATGAGATTCAAGGTTGCTCTACTATTTGATGTTTTACAAATGCCAGGTTGTGATATTTCCCATACAACTAATTTTAGTTGCTTTTATAAACTAGACATAACCATATTTCTCACTTAGGGGATGTGACTTTCTTGATACCTTGTAATTTGGATGTGATGTACTTTGTACTGTTAACCTTTGAAATATATTTACTCTTTTCAAAAAATGGTGTACCCCACCATTAGGGGCCCCCACCGCCCCTGCCCTGGGGATTTGTGGAGGAGGTAAATCGCAAGATGTGCCTCAAGTGGCTTATAGGGAGGGCTCACTGTTAAACTTGTGCTTGCAAGGGGCCAAATCTATAATAAAGGCAGGATTCGAAAATGTCATTAAATATTAATTCGTTTATTAATTTAATATTAAAAAATTGTCAATAAATATATTCTTTTCATGACGACTCATCGTCACAGAAGTATTAGTCTAATGAGCATATATTTTTCTGATAAAAATATTAATTTATAATGCCACAAAATATTTCGTCGGCATGAAGAATATAATTTATCATCATATATTATTAACAATGACAAAAATTTTCGTGTGATACCCGAGCTTCTCACTACTCATGTGTCAATATAATTTAATTTGTGTTATGTGCATTTTATAATTATGTGATAATTGTTTTTACATTTTAATTATCTTTACATTTTATTTGAGACATACGTGATAAATATGGTGACAATATGTGAATATATGGGTGCATAAATATTTACGTGCATTAATTTGGATATATGAGTAAATTATTTTATGAGTATAAATACACTTTTCTTAATTATTAAGTATCACACGTGTTCTCGTAATAATAATAGTGGGTAGAAAAATATACACGTATGTGTATTAATTTGTAAATGTATTATATTTTAGCTATTAAGTATTGCACGTAAATCAAGAATAGATAATAATAATAATAATAATAAAATAAAAAAAAAAGCTGAGGCGGTGGGATAGTCGTGTACGACTTCCACCCCACCCCTCTATATAAATATACATGTTAGCATGTAATTGAAAGCAGAGATAAGAAAAAAAGAAAGAAAAAGAAAGAAAGAGAGGAAAAGAAGAGAGAGAAGAGAGGGAGAGAGAGAGAGGGGAAAGGGAGAGAGAGGAGAGAGAGAGGAAAAAGAGAGAAGAGGGAGCGCGCCGGAACGTGCGTGTCGGAGCGAATTAGTTACAGTTCTTTACGGGGTTTATATTACTGTCGGAATCCAGGTAAGTAGAAGTCCAACTACAATGCATAAACATGTTGTTTGTGAATTATTTGTAATTAATATGTGATAATTATGTCATGGATTATTTGTAATTAGTTTAATTACGATATGAATTATTTGAGATTAATTTGTTATACAAGTTGTGGATTTATGTGATTTGGAGAAAGTAGAGTTCATATTTAACAATAGTATTTGTAAATTATTTGTGATAATTTTGTGATACAAGTTGAGGATCCATATGATTTGAAATAATATCATCATCCTATATAGATCTGTGTGATTGGAAACTGTTGCAAATATATTTGTATGGTTTGAGAAGATATTGGTTATAAGGATCTGTGGGATCCAAGATGAAGTTTGATTCCAAAAAGAGATCAGTGTGATCCAGGGTGAAGTGGTTATTTTATAAATTGATCTATGTGATTGAGGTGAAGTTGTTATTTTAGAAGTGGATTTGTGTGAATTGAAATTAAGTTGTTGCTTTATGGTGATTAAATGTTGATATTGATATTGTAAATGGTTTATGATGCACATTTAATTGTTTTGGGTGCATACCATGCATAAACATGAAAAGTATTTTTCCTCAAAATTAATAAGATATTAATGGTGTGTGCGGCCACTATATATGCATCTCTGTCAGGGTTCGGAAAAATCGTTCCCGATATTTTTATTAGGGGTTCGGAAAAATCGTCCCCACCACTTTGCCAGAGTTCGGAAAAAATCGTTCTCGGCACTATTTTCGGGGTTCGGAAAAATCGTCCCCATTGAGCTCATTTGGGGTGCATATCATAAGTGTGTCGTGGGGATCCCGCAACGTGAACAGTTTTCAAAATAAAAGAGATCAATTAGAAAAATTAGGAAATAGGCGATAGAGAACTAAATGCATTTTCATGCACTGACATGCATGATTTCTACTTACTGAGATTTTTATCTCACTAGTTTATGCATTGTAGGTGAGCCCGTTGATGATTGAGTTTGTGATGTGACTGTGCAAGCTGTGGAGCTCCTTCAAGGTTTTGAGCGGATGTACATAGATGACGACCTGTTGGGCTAGGCCGTGGGTTTATTTTGTTTCCGCTGATGTTTTGGTGTGTAATATAATAAGTATTGTCGCGAGTTTGTCTGGTTTGAAGTGATGTCAGAAATCAGTACGTACGTTGAACTGGTGTGATGGTTTTGATTATAAACATATTATGTGAAAAAAAAATTATATGCAGGTTTTTATAATGATGATGTTTATGTTAAATAGTATTTGAATTATAAGTTATGTAAGGTGGGTCGTGTCAGAGTGGTATCAGAGCACGGTTTGGGTCCTGCAGACTGTCTATGTACATGAACTCATTCTTTGGGAGCGCAGCTTTGCAAGTAAGTGTTATTTTTATTCTGTGTTGTTATGTGTCTTATAAATTATATTGGCTATGTGATATAGGAAGTGTAATTAGTAGACAAAATGGTAAGAGCTACAGGTGAAGGTTCTGAAGGGGATAGGACTGTTGAGCAAGCAGCACCTCCTGAAGGGAATAATCGTGATGCGGTCATTACTCGACTAATGGAACTGGTTGAGCGCCAGTCCCAACAGATACAACAACTGATTCAGCAGAGAGATGTGGGTGGACAACCCGAGGGTAATGCAAATCAAGATAGACGTCAAATATAACGTGTGGAAATGGTTTGTGAGAGGTTTCGAAAGCTGAGCCCTCCAATATTTGAGGACGCAGCAGACCCCACAGATGCAGAGGATTGGTTACGCACGGTGGAAAACATGTTTCAATACAGTAGAATTCCAGATAGGGATAGAGTGCTATGTGCTTCTTTCATGTTACGAGGAAGTGCGGGCCACTGGTGGGATACGATTAAAAGTATCGAGGATGTCACGACTATGACATGGGAAAGGTTCAAGGAGCTTTTCAGAAACAAGTACTTTACGGCACCAGTGAGAGCCATGAAGATGAACGAGTTCATACAGTTGAGGCAAGGTGGCATGTCAGTCACAGATTACCTTCGTAAGTTTGAGCAGTTGTCGAGGTTTGCTGAACATATGGTGAGTACGGAGGCACTAAAAGTGGAGAGATTTGTGGAAGGCTTAAGGCCTGAACTTTACAGAGATGTGAGTATGGCGGGACTGCATGGAGCAACATATTCACAAGTTGCAGAAAGAGCTCAAATTGCTGAGCAAGCGGAGATGAGGATCAGACAAGCGCAGGCTATCAGACCTCAATTTCAGCAGAAACCAATGCAGCAGTTTGGGAGAGTTGATAAGAGGCCGATGCCATTTCAGAGGCAAAATTCAAATGTTCAAGTGGAGCAAGGACAGAGACGAGGAGAACCTAACAAGCGTCCTAAATTCGATCAGGGTAAAGTGCCACCGGCGCCGCCACTACCTATATGTCCTAATTGTCTTAGATCACATGGTGGGGAGTGTCAAATTCCTCCGAGAACGTGTTACACATGCGGGGAGAAAGGACATGTGACTACTACTTGTCCTAAGAAAGGGAAGCAGGCACAGCAGGGAAGAGCTCCAGCGAGGGTGTATACTTTGACGCGAGAGGAGGCAGACGCGAATCCCTCAGTTGTCACGGGTAAGTTCTCTATTTTTGGAACTTCTACATATGTGCTATTTGATTCTGGAGCAACGCATTCATTTGTATCCACTGAGTATGTGAAAAAGTTGGGTGGAACACCTAACTTGATAGAAGCTAATTATGAGGTGATGATACCTTCTGGTGAGTCAAAGCAAACTAATCAACTTCTTCGAGGTTGTGTTATTCCTATTGAAGGAAGAAGACTCATCGCTAATTTGATTGTGTTAAGTATGAATGATTATGATATCATATTGGGCATGGATTGGTTGTCAAAATACGGTGCTACAATAGATTGTCAGAAGAAGAGTATCACTTTTCAGCCAGTGAAAGGAGAACCGTTCACTTTTGTTGGAATCAAGAAAAGCTTTAGATTTCCGATGATATCAGCAGCAAAGGCACAGCGGTTGTTGGAAAGTGGTTGTGAGGGGTATCTGGTGAGTGTAATGAATGTTGAGGGACAACAATGTCCAGTTCTTGATAGTGTACCAGTAGTTCGGGAATATCTGGAGGTATTTCCAGATGATCTTCCAGGTTTGCCACCAGAGCGAGAAATAGAGTTTGTTATTGAGTTACAACCAGGAACTGCTCCTATATCTAAAGCGCCATACAGAATGGCACCAGCTGAACTGAAGGAATTGAAGATACAGTTACAAGAGTTGCTAGACAAAGGATTCATCCAACCTAGTTTCTCACCTTGGGTAGCACCAGTTCTGTTTGTTCGAAAGAAGGATGGCACATTGAGGATGTGCATTGATTATCGGGATCTCAACAAAGTTACGGTGAAGAATAAATATCCATTGCCTCGCATTGATGATCTGTTTGATCAGTTACAGGGTGCAGCTATCTTTTCGAAGATTGATTTGCGGTCGGGGTATCATCAGTTAAAGATAAAGAAGGTGGATATTCCAAAGACTGCATTCAGTACAAGGTACGGGCACTATGAGTTCTTAGTGATGCCGTTTGGATTAACAAATGCTCCTGCAGCATTTATGGATTTGATGAATAGAGTATTTCGGGAATTTCTCGATAAATTTGTGATTGTGTTTATCGATGACATTCTAATTTACTCGAAGAATAAGGAGGATCATGCGCTGCACTTGAGAAAGGTGTTAGAGATTCTGAAGGAGAGGCAGTTGTATGCGAAGTTCAAGAAGTGTGAGTTTTGGTTACACCGAGTTGTTTTCTTGGGGCACGTGGTATCGGGAGAAGGAATTTCAGTGGATCCAGGTAAAGTTAAAGCAATCCATGATTGGCCACAACCCTCAAATCCCACTGAGGTTCGTAGCTTTCTTGGATTGGCGGGATATTATCGAAGGTTTGTTGAAGGATTTTCTAAGATTGCTTCACCATTAACACAGTTGACCAGGAAGAATGTGAAGTTCACATGGACGGAGGAACGTGAACAAAGTTTCCAAGAATTGAAGAGACGATTGACATCAGCACCTATCTTAACTATTCCTACGGAGACAGGAAACTTCAAAGTTTACAGTGATGCTTCAAAGAATGGTCTTGGGTGTGTATTAATGCAGAATGGGAAAGTGATAGCATATGCATCCAGACAGTTAAGGGAGTATGAGAAAAATTATCCAACTCATGATTTAGAGTTAGCTGCAGTGGTGTTTGCACTCAAGATATGGAGGCATTATCTGTATGGGGAACGTTGTGAAATTTATACTGATCATAAGAGTTTGAAGTACTTTTTCACTCAAAAAGAGTTAAATATGAGGCAAAGAAGATGGTTGGAATTGGTGAAGGATTATGACTGTGTTATCAATTATCATCCGGGAAAAGCCAATGTGGTTGCTGATGCATTGAGCCGAAAGGCAATACAGAGTGTAGCTGCTATGACCGTAAATCAGAAACCAGAGTTGCTTGATTTGCAAATGATGGGTGTGGAGATCATTCAAGAAGGATCATTGGAAGCAAGGATGGCAGCTCTGACACTTCGACCAACTCTGATGGATAAGATTCAACAAAGCCAACAGGAGGATAAATTGTTTGACAAAATAAAGAATGATATCAGCTCTGGAAAGTCTTCTGACTTCCAATTAGGAGATGATGGCGTGATTCGTTATGGAGGTCGATTGTGTCTACCTGAAGTGAATGACATTCGAAAAGAAGTGATGATAGAAGCTCATTCAACACCCTACTCTATACATCCAGGAGCTACTAAGATGTATAGAGATTTGAAGACACATTATTGGTGGTCAGGGATGAAGAGAGATGTTGCTCGATATGTGGAGCAATGTTTGACTTGTCAGCAAGTCAAAGCCGAGCATTAGAGACCAACAGAAACTTTGCAGCCTTTATTTATTCCAGAATGGAAGTGGGAGAATATCACGATGGATTTTGTTATCGGGCTACCGAAGACAGTGAAAGGTCACGATGCCATTTGGGTTATTGTGGATCGATTGACTAAGTCAGCTCATTTTCTTCCTATTAGCTCTACGTATTCCATGGATCGTTATGCCCAACTATATATACAAGAGATTGTCAGACTCTATGGAGTACCACTTACCATTGTGTCAGACAGAGATACGAGATTCTTGTCTGCTTTCTGGAAGAGTTTACATAAGGCGTTGGGGACACAGTTAGTTATCTTTCATTACAGCATTCCATCCACAGACAGATGGTCAATCAGAGCGTACAATACAAATCTTGGAGGATATGCTCAGAGCGTGTGTGTTGGATTTTCAAGGTCAGTGGAGTAAATTTTTGCCTTTGATAGAGTTCTCGTACAATAACAGTTATCAGTCTACTATCGGGATGGCTCCATATGAAGCATTATATGGGAGGAAGTGTAGATCTCCAGTTCATTGGGATGAAGTTGGAGAGAGGAAACTTTTGGGTCCAGACTTGATTCGTGAAATGTCAGAAGCTGTTACCCATATACGAGAGAAGATGAAAGTTGCTCAAGATAGGCAAAAGAGTTATGCAGACAAACGGAGGAGAGAATTGGAATTTGAAGTGGGTGATCAGGTATTTTTGAAAGTATCTCCAATGAAGGGGATAATGCGGTTTGGAAGGAAAGGGAAACTCAGTCCAAGATATGTTGGTCCGTTCACTATCATTGAGAGAGTTAGCAGTGTTGCCTATAAATTGGAGTTACCAGCATCGATATCTAGAGTACATGACGTGTTTCATGTATCTGTGTTGAGGAAGTATGTTCCAAATCCATCTCATGTTCTCAGACAGGAACCAGTTGAGTTGAAAGAAGATTTGAGTTATGAGGAAGTACCAGTTGAGATCTTGTGGCGAGAAGTGAAGAAACTCAGAAATAAAGAAATACCATTAGTAAAGGTATTATGGAGGAATCAACTAGTTGAGGAGGCTACTTGGGAAAGAGAGGATGAGATGATGGCTAAATATCCAGATCTCTTCAGGTAAGTAAATTTCGAGGTCGAAATTTTTATAAGTTGGGGAGGATGTGATACCCGAGCTTCTCACTACTCATGTGTCAATATAATTTAATTTGTGTTATGTGCATTTTATAATTATGTGATAATTGTTTTTACATTTTAATTATCTTTACATTTTATTTGAGACATACGTGATAAATATGGTGACAATATGTGAATATATGGGTGCATAAATATTTACGTGCATTAATTTGGATATATGAGTAAATTATTTTATGAGTATAAATACACTTTTCTTAATTATTAAGTATCACACGTGTTCTCGTAATAATAATAGTGGGTAGAAAAATATACACGTATGTGTATTAATTTGTAAATGTATTATATCTTAGCTATTAAGTATTGCACGTAAATCAAGAATAGATAATAATAATAATAATAATAATAAAAAAAAAAGCTGAGGCGGTGGGATAGTCGAGTACGACTTCCACCCCACCCCTCTATATAAATATACATGTTAGCATGTAATTGAAAGCAGAGATAAGAAAAAAAGAAAGAAAAAGAAAGAAAGAGAGGAAAAGAAGAGAGAGAAGAGAGGGAGAGAGAGAGAGGGGAAAGGGAGAGAGAGGAGAGAGAGAGGAAAAAGAGAGAAGAGGGAGCGCGCCGGAACGTGCGTGTCGGAGCGAATTAGTTACAGTTCTTTACGGGGTTTATATTACTGTCGGAATCCAGGTAAGTAGAAGTCCAACTACAATGCATAAACATGTTGTTTGTGAATTATTTGTAATTAATATGTGATAATTATGTCATGGATTATTTGTAATTAGTTTAATTACGATATGAATTATTTGAGATTAATTTGTTATACAAGTTGTGGATTTATGTGATTTGGAGAAAGTAGGGTTCATATTTAACAATAGTATTTGTAAATTATTTGTGATAATTTTGTGATACAAGTTGAGGATCCATATGATTTGAAATAATATCATCATCCTATATAGATCTGTGTGATTGGAAACTGTTGCAAATATATTTGTATGGTTTGAGAAGATATTGGTTATAAGGATCTGTGGGATCCAAGATGAAGTTTGATTCCAAAAAGAGATCAGTGTGATCCAGGGTGAAGTGGTTATTTTATAAATTGATCTATGTGATTGAGGTGAAGTTGTTATTTTAGAAGTGGATTTGTGTGAATTGAAATTAAGTTGTTGCTTTATGGTGATTAAATGTTGATATTGATATTGTAAATGGTTTATGATGCACATTTAATTGTTTTGGGTGCATACCATGCATAAACATGAAAAGTATTTTTCCTCAAAATTAATAAGATATTAATGGTGTGTGCGGCCACTATATATGCATCTCTGTCAGGGTTCGGAAAAATCGTTCCCGATATTTTTATTAGGGGTTCGGAAAAATCGTCCCCACCACTTTGCCAGAGTTCGGAAAAAATCGTTCTCGGCACTATTTTCGGGGTTCGGAAAAATCGTCCCCATTGAGCTCATTTGGGGTGCATATCATAAGTGTGTCGTGGGGATCCCGCAACGTGAACAGTTTTCAAAATAAAAGAGATCAATTAGAAAAATTAGGAAATAGGCGATAGAGAACTAAATGCATTTTCATGCACTGACATGCATGATTTCTACTTACTGAGATTTTTATCTCACTAGTTTATGCATTGTAGGTGAGCCCGTTGATGATTGAGTTTGTGATGTGACTGTGCAAGCTGTGGAGCTCCTTCAAGGTTTTGAGCGGATGTACATAGATGACGACCTGTTGGGCTAGGCCGTGGGTTTATTTTGTTTCCGCTGATGTTTTGGTGTGTAATATAATAAGTATTGTCGCGAGTTTGTCTGGTTTGAAGTGATGTCAGAAATCAGTACGTACGTTGAACTGGTGTGATGGTTTTGATTATAAACATATTATGTGAAAAAAAAAATTATATGCAGGTTTTTATAATGATGATGTTTATGTTAAATAGTATTTGAATTATAAGTTATGTAAGGTGGGTCGTGTCATTTCGTCACTGTATTTAAATTTTATAATGATAATTTTAAATATCGTCACTTATAATATATATTCACAACGAAATAAGTTGTCACAATTTCCACACATTTTAATGACAATAAATATTTTGTCATAGTATGTTACTTTTTAATGACAAATTATGCATCATTATATAAGACTTTTATTTCGTCAAATTGGCTAAAGGTGTGCGTTCATGAGCCCATGCTAAAGTTTAAATCAATTCTTGCCAATATCCACACCAAGAGATTAAGAACATAAATTCAGTAGCCCAAACAAGATGTCCAAATAAAAAACATCCACGCCCAGACCGATAAACTATTCATACCAAAAGGGTTATATCCATTGATCAGTTGTGAAGAGTTTAAACATAAATAATCTCATAACCAGCCCATCAAATAAGTGGAAGATTCATTAGACTGTGAAATGTTACCCTACCATAATGTAGTTGTATGTAAATCTAGAGCAATAGCATGATGAACCAAAAAGTCTCCGGGCCCTATTGTTAAGAATAATGAATTAGTATTTTCATTAGCATCATTTAACCAACCAGATAACCAGATGCTTCGACCCGCATTAAATGCAGGACCACTCGTTGAAGATAAAAGTACATTGAACCTATGACGTCATTATGAACATAAAGTCTCAAGGTATGGAATCCCAGAAAAAGACTGTCCAAACTTAAATGAGATATGATAGCTTCCTTATGATTTTAAATTCTTGCCAATACATTATCTTCATTTTGCTTTGGGTTGTAATCTCTAATGAAAAGAATAGCTCCATGAGGAAAAGTTCCTGTCAAGATGAATCCTGCAATATATTGGTGATGAGTATATAATACAACTTGTGTAGTAAAGTCTTGTGCTATTAATGCATAAATAAGTAAAGTGTACATGTGTTGAGCTACCAAGGAGGTAATAATCCCTAAAGAAGTTAGAGCAAGATAATTATATATATATATATATATATATATATATATATATATATATATATATATATATATATATATATATATATATATATATATACACACTTTTTACTACCTCCATCTCACGATAATGTTTACATATTTCAATTTTGAGCGTCTCATCATAAGATTTACACATCCCTTTAAAGTTCATGAGAATTACACAAAACAATTAGTATATCTCTATGACGCCTGTACATAATACTAATACAATTACTCACTATAAATTAAAATATTATATCTCTCTAACTCTCACTTTACTACATATTAAAATACTATATTTGTTCATCCCCATGCAATAAGCAACTATTGGCGTTCGGACTGGACGCAATGAGTATAAGTTTTATTTAATTATATTTATTAAATACTTATTTAAAATTATAGAATTTATATTATATTTATTTTATATTTAATTAATAATAATGTAATTTTTATTAAAATATTAATTTAAAAAATAAAAATAAATATAAATATACAAAATAAATGAATATTAAACGGATTCGAAACAAGCACGTGTATCATAATAAATTTTTTAAATCGAAAGAGTACGAATACAATAATTGATATTTAAACCGGTACGATTATGGGTACGGATACTCCAAAATAAGCTGGTGATCCTACCCATTGCCATCCTGAATAGGTTAATTGCCCCCCTATCGCTATAATCTCGTGTCCATTATGACTGTCGTTATCCCCTCTTACTAAGAGCATCCAATATTGGTTTGATATAAATAAGTTTTAAAAAAAAAACTTTTAAAACTAACTAATGCAATTGGGTAGTATTAACTCAAGTGTACCTTTCAGTTTAAAAGTATCAACTGGGTTTAAAGAAAAATAATGAAAAATAATGTGAATATTTTTTTGGTTTGTGTGTAATACCTCCTTCATTTAATTAGAGGTGTATTATACACTCAAAGAAGGAAGGTATGTTGCATTAATTATAATGACCTACACCTTTTTGACACATACAAAAAATAGTGAGTTTAAACTAAAAAATAAATTTGAATGTTAGGTCATCCCCGAAGATTTTTTGATGAGGTGAAATTTTAAAAAACCTAAGAAAATGGATTTTGTCCATTGGGGAGGTGAGAGGTTTTTTTGGTGGGAACGTGGGGTTTGATAGAATGTGCCCAGGTTTTTTGTGGGAGTGAATGTGGGAGAGAAGAGAGAGAGAGAGAGAGTGCAGCACACACTACATCCTTGTCTTTCACATGCGAGTGAGTTAATAGCATGTGGGGCCCGCACCTTCCTCCACTACATTTTTTATTGGCAAAAGTTCCTGCGAGGGATACTCCATGTCCCCATATGAACACAATCCTCAAATCCTATTTAAATTTATGTATTGATAGGGGTTTAAATTGCTAATGATCGTGAAAATTGCAAAGTCACACGGAATGTGCTCCGTGTGCCCGGATGCACAATAGCCCCACTCTTTTTTATTTTCTCTTTCCTGAATCCTCTTTTCTTCTTTAATTTCTTGCCTGCATAATCTTTTATTTTCTTTCATATTATTCTTAATTATTTTTTTCATTTAATTTTTTTCACCCCACTTCGTATTTATTAATTTCTTATTCTTATTAATAATATAATTTCAATTTTAATATATTTCACAACTTTTTTTTAATTATATCATTATCAAATTAAGTTAATATCATGTACATTTCGATATACGAGTACATTTATATATGTATTAATTTTTATTCGATATATAATTATTTGTCATTCTATTTTTATTAAAAAAATTAAAAAAAAGAATTAACAAAGTGTGTAAATTAATTTGTATTTTTATATTTTATGTAATGAAAAAAATAAAAACATTTTTCAAAATTTTCAAAATTTATTAAATATTAACAAAATTAAAATAATCAAAATATATAATTATTTATAATTTATATGAAAATTATATATATATTTGATAAATTAAATGTGACTAAAAAAATTGAGGTGAGTCCTCCAAAAAGCTTTATTTTGGGTTTATTCTTGGGGAGAAATTTTGTTTGGGAGATAGAAGCTTTTTTTCTTTTAAGGTGGCACTGATATAGCATAAAACAACTTGTTTTCGGGTTTATCATTGTGGAAAGCCTTAGTTGAGCTAAATTAGAAAATGTGTAAATGTTTGATTGATAAAATATTTTGGGTTTAAACCTATATCACCAATGTGGATGCTCTAAGAACACCCACATTGATTTTAAAATTTTGAGCTATCTTCATTCACAATCAACAAAAACTCAACTCAACTCAACAATATAATATTCATTTATCTCTCATCCACATATATAACCTACAACTCAATCCAACCTCAAAATTTTTATACTATATCAATAATCCAATCCAATTCAACTTAATTCCGCAATTATAGTAAAAAAAATTCTTTTAAAAACGAAAAAAAATACGTACAAACAAAATAACTAAATTAAAAGTGTAATAATTATATAAAAGTTATATTATTGGGACATGAAAAATGTAAAAAGATGCATGAAATATAAAATAATAAAAATTAAATATTTAAAAAAGGAAGAAAAAGATATAATTTGAGATTAAGAGAAAAAATAGAATTTTTATTGTGATCCAAAATATGTCAATATTATACTCTATTTATAGATAAAAAAGAGAATTTTGATTACTATTTTTTTAAAAAAATAAAAATTTTAAATATTGTATACTGAAAATTTAAATTATATAAAATAAATTATTACAATGTGACGCCTGTCACAGGTTATTGGGTTGTGGCATGACAAACAATCCAACCAGTTTCTCATTTTTCTTTTTTTTTTATTTTTTATTTACATTATTTTGTCATAATTGATCTACCCATGCAAACGGTCATCAATGAATATAGATCATCCTCATTCACAATCAAAGGGAGAGATCGTTCATATAAGACCAAAACCAATAACAAAAAAATTAATTCAATATCACAACCGGTGGGGGTTTGGAATTAATGGTACAAACATCACAACCCATCACTTGAACTACATGTACTAATTAATTTGTGACATGTGTCACATTATTGATAAGATATATATTATTTAAATTTTATATAAATAATATACAATTTATTTTTATTTTATAAAAAAGTAATCAGAATTATTATTTTATTTTTTCTATAAATAAAGTAAAAAATATTGACATATTTTGAATTATTATAAAAAATTATATATTTTATCTCAATTTCATATTGTTGTACATATTATTGTGTTTGTATTTTATTTTTAGTGTGTATTTAAAATAATTTTATTATATTATTATTGCAGATTTTAAAAAATAAAATTATTGTAATGTTAAATATACTCTATCCATCACAAGCAAAGAGGTGCTTTTACTTTTTGTATGTGGATTAATGAGTATTATTATTTAATGTGTAGTGAGTAATTGTATTAGTAGGTGTGTGAGCCTCATATTTAAATTGTATTGGTGAGTGTGTGGATCTCATGTGTATAAAAAAAGAAAAGGGGACTCTTTGGGTGGGACCCCTAAAATAGAAAAAAGGAACCATTTGAAGGGGACGAAGGGAGTATAATTTAGAAATTCTCAAATAATATATAATTTTTACTAATAGTTATTGCATATATGTAGATGGGAGAGAAATGAATTTTTTTATTAAAAAGTTGGGTTGTTGATAAGACTATCCTCATCCATAAGGACCATAAACCAAAACAAAACAACCCAACAATATAATATTCACTAGCATGTAACCCGCGTGCTACGCGAGATCAATAAATTATTATTAATTTAATATAATTCATTTATATTTTTAAATTGTGTTACTTTTACTATTGTGTTATTTTCACACTATACATGTACACTGATTACACATGATATCAAGTATATACTCCCTTCGACCAATGCAAAAGTATTCATTTTACTATTTTGGTCGTCCAATCTTCCCTTTTTAGTAAAAAAGTAGTCCACCACTTCCCTATAATACAATTACCCATAATATATATAATAATAATATTCCTTAATCTACGTGCAAAAAGTAAACGATTATCTTTGCATTGGAGTATTAAATTAATATAAGAACATTGACAATCAATCATCAATTAAAGAATATTGTATAATTAACTAAAATCAAATCATTTATTATCTGCCACGAAAATTATGATTTACTTACTAAAACATTAATTTCTTATTCCTTAATATTTTTATAAATATTTATTTTTAAAATAATTTCTTTTGTATCATCAAAATTTTATTATTATTTTTTGTTGTATATTTTTATGTATAATTAAGAACCAAATTTCTAAAACAGAAGTATTAGGTAGCAATATATGATACCCAAAATGGATATCATACTTCTATTCATAAATAAGAAACGAACTTCTAAAACAAATCTAATATTGGTAATATTGGTACCTAAAATCATTGATTGAGATAAAGAATAGTGTGCAAATTTATATCTAAGTATATCATGCCATAAGCTTAATAAAGCACATGCAATTTTTAGACGTCTGCTTTGTGAAAATATCTTGTGTTAAATTTAACCTTTGTGCTAATTGTTTTCAATTCAAGGAGTAAATAACATCCTTATTTATGAACAATGTATAAGCTCAATATTGTCTTACATTAAATGCTCAATATTGTCTTACATTAAATACAAAATGTGTACTTAAAAAAGTAATTTTTTCTTTAATTTTTTCAATGGATGACTGGAGGTAGTATTAGAAATGTACATAATCAATTTCAGAATACACTAAAATTATTAGAAATAAAGTTAGCAGTTGTGATAGAGTTGTATTTTGATTTAGTATAAAATTAGCGTCACATTGTTATTTTTTTTATATAAATTGTATTTATAAATTTGTGGATGTGTGAGTATTTATTTTATGGCGACAATATTTGAAATAAAAATTGTCTGACATAAAATAATTTTTACGTTTTTTTCATTGATTATTAATTTTTAATAAAAATATTATTACTTTTCATTAAAAATATTATCACGTTTTATTTATATAATGAATTCTCTTAAAATAATTACCTGCAGCATAATTATTTTTCTATTAAAATATTATTACTTTTTTCGAATGGTTCATGAAATAATTCTCTACATCACAACCACTTTTTATTAAAATGTTATTACTTTTTATTCGTAGGACATTTTCCAGTAAGACAGTTTGATATTTGTAATAAATTAGATAATAAAGTAGCAAGATTAAAATAATTACAATAATATGTATATTCTAATATTTACTATAATCTGCATATTAAAAACCATTGTTTAACAATATTAAATACCATTTTTTAACACTATTAAATCCTCTCGTTAAACAACATATTCTGTCGGATATTGTATCTGGTTTTATACATTTCTTCATCATGATTTGAAATTTTTAGACTGACACCACTTTATACTCTTAAAAAGGAAAGTTGATTGTGATTAAAAAGGAAAAAATTAGAACATACATTACAGAGTTTTAAGCTTCAAATAGACATGGGTGGTTAAAAAAATGGATATGCAATTTTAGATAACACCAAACCCAAAATTAGAAAGGGAGATAAAAGTGCAAACTGAAAGCAAATTGCAGAATGGAGAATAGCATGTCTTGAATGTATAATGCTTTATACCAAAGAAAAAATAAAAATGAAAATGAAAGCACTGCAATTAATTAAGAAAGAATGCTGAATTATAATGCCCTTTTATGTGGTTTAGCTTTAATGCCCGCTTTTTATAAAGTTGGTCGTAGTTTAGTGGGAGAAAGAAATGGTGTTACCTAGAAAAAGAAGTTATCAAGATCTCATATCCCAATAGTTATGAGATTCTAGAAATGTACAAATTAGATCAAGATTATGAACTTAAAAGTACCTTGGCGGAAATCCAACAAGTGATGAATCTGTAACTAAGAATTGCAATTTTATACATTCAAACTCCACTTACATAAATAGTGATTTAAACATTGTATTTTAACCGAATAGTACTTTATAAAGATCATAGGAAATAAACATATATTTCTTGTGCAATGCTCCCAAAAAATATATTTATTAGCACATCATCTTCAATAGAAGTGTCATTTTGCCAAAACTCAATATTATTTCTACCTAATAAACTGAACTTATATTTTATTGTAGAAAATCACTTTACCCAATTCATGTTTCACCCGTCGAGTTCATTCTGGTTCTTTACTCTGTGTAGATGTGCTTCTTCAGCCAATTCTTCAAATCAGTTGCAAAGTGGACTATTTAACACTTAGACATTGATTTATCAAAGTAAAACAACAACAAACAACAAAAGGCAATCAATCTTAAGACAACCTGATGAATGCTATGTTTCTAGATGTCTGATTTCTTGAATTTCAGGAGCACTTACCATCTCATTGCCAGTCAATGTTCAACTTCTAGAAATATATAAGCCGGTCGTTGGAAGATGATTTCAGCGTTGCAGTCGGAATAAGGCTGTTTCTTAGTTGCCAAGATTTCTCTTCTTTGCTATCAACACTCCATGAGTGTCTCTCTTTAATATATATATATATATAAAGAGAAAAATGGAGAAACAGAGAAAGAAAGAGAGCGCCAACCTACTTATTTGGGAAAGAGTCACCCTCCACATCAAGGGGTTACTGCAGAATTCTATTTGTCCACATAAAGCAGGTTGGCTCCTTAAGTAGTCATACATATTCTCACCTCATTTCACACTTCATTGCAGCCCTATAATATGGTTGTCTGCTGTTATGTTCCTTCTCACCAACACAAATGGCGAGTATTAAAAGATATCTGTTTACCGAACATATAACATCCATGGGGTGGGGATGGGGGTGGAGGGACTTCTTTTTAATTCAAAAGAAACTATATCAAGCTTCTAAATTAAGCATGTTTCAAATAACCTGTACATTAATTAGTGCAAGACATGCGTAGAACAATTCAATTTGCATCTATGAAAAGTAACATTATTCAATGTGTAGCTATTCTATACATAAGTTAAAACAAAAGTAATGTATTTTCAATAATACCCCTTTCCCTCCAATTATAACCTGACTTTGAGGAAGAGATATTCTTTAAAAATAGTTATCATTTATAATAAACAAAATCCATAATAAAAGAGATGGAATCATAACACAATTTGTCATTCAATTTACTTGGACAGTGGATATCATAAGATATTCAACCCTTCAAGGAAAAGGAGTTAAAATGTTTAATAAATCACCCAATGCAAAATGAATTCATTATTTGTAATAAAATCACAAAAGTAAAACTGACCTAATAGCCAATTCTAATCATCTGATGAACAACAATTAATCAATTCTCTTTCCACCTCCCGATCAAAATCTTAATGAAGATATCCAAATAAAATGCTACCCTGAAAAAATAATTGATCCAAACCTAAAGATTAACTCGGTAAACTATTTAATTTTGTCATCAGTTCTACAACAGCTAAAAGAAATTGTTGAGGGCTCAAATGATCAATCTCTCGACTTCTCCATTAAAGTAATTATACTCGATAAAGGTAGGACTTTCAAACCTATATTTTATGCAGGTAATGATTCTTCCTCCACACTGATAGTTTTGATGGCATGAACATACCTCTGTAAATACTGATATCATAGAGTGCCACGGCTGAAGCACTTTTCTGCCCTCTTCGTGCTTCCTCCATACTATCCCATCAAATTCATTCTTGGCCATAAACATAGCAGCTTGGTTTGTTCCTTTGCGCATCACACTACAACATAATTTTCACCACCTGCACTGCATTAATAGAAATTCAATAATCTTTCCAACACATTACACTACAATACTGGTGTGATCTCATGCATCACAGATCAACCACAAATATACCTAACTATAAACTGCAACTAAAATAACACTTGACTTCTTAGACAGTCTACACAGATAAAAGCCAGCGAATATATTGCAACATATGTAAGAACAAACTAATTCAACCCATCACAAATTAATCGTTGAACTAAAAAGAAGGAAGTCCCAATTCATCGTCAGGGCTTGAACAGAATATTGAGAAAAACATCGCAACAGCCATGAAAAGAGTAGATCGACAATTTCACTCGCAAATCGTTATAACCCTTAGACCTAAAATTGTACGAAAATTTCACCTTAATCCAATGCTTCGCACGCATATTTTGGGATGTCAGATTCCAAAAATGATATTAATGTAAAAGAGACCTCTCATTTTTCCTCTCACATTGCCAAAGGCAATGTTCCTCTGCACATTATGTCATTTAAGGAAATAAATGCAATATGGGGTATTACTTTGCTGATAGTATATACACCAAATGGTCAGCACTTGTTCAAACCATCCATGCACCTGTTGGTCTAAAAGAAATATTTTGCAACAAAATAAGAAGCATGTAAAAAAGATGTAGAATGTTTATTTGGGGTTCTCCAAAGTTGATTTGCGATTGTAGCAAATCAAGCGCACTTTTTTGAGTAAAATTGATCTGAAAATGATTATGCGTGTGTGCATAATAATGTATAATATGATAATTGAAGATGAATGAGAACTTGATGCTCCAACCGAAAAAGCAAGAGAAATACCACCTTAAATTGTTGAATTTGAATTCAAGATTTTCTATCAATTTACACAAATTAGAGACACAGATACCCAATATAACCTTCTAAATATGCATTAATTGATCATCTATAAATTTAATATTCCATAGCCATTGATCATATTGTAATTTAATTTTCAAGTATTAATTAATAAATATTTTCTAAATATTTAAGTTGTATTAATTTCGTCTTGAATTAAAGATAAATATAAAAATTAAAAGGTACAATAATTTTAATTATATGGAAAAACATTAAATGAGTATTAAACAATTTTTTTAAAAGGTAAAAATTTGCATGTGCAAACTAATATTTTCATAACCAGACCGAAGATCGAACTAGTAACTGCAACGATTTGAGGTTCAACCGATCGGACCGACGGTAAAAAGCGTAAAAACAAAAATCATATATTTTTAATAATATTTCATTGTGTGTGAGTATATATATACGAGCGTAGACGCGCGCATGTATATATATATATATATATATATATATATATATATATATATATATATATATATATATAGTTCTTAATAAATTTAATTAGACAACAGCTGCAACACATTACATTTTCACATTTAATAAATATTTAGTGCATGCAGGAGAGAGAACTAGAAAATCTAAATCATCTCATCTCTCTTTCAAGAGAGACAAAGTATTGGAACTTGGAATTTGTCATTTAAAACTCAAAATTCATGCATAGAGCATCAATAAAAAATTAAAAAAAATACATAACCAGCGATTTACGATCAACCGATTCTTTCGTACGTATAGAACCGATTCGAATCGATTTTTCTGGTTTAACTCAATTTTTTATTTCATAGGTGTATTCAAACATATTTCAGATCGATACCCGATTTAACCAATTTAACCGACTGGTCCGGTCCACTAGTTGAGATGAATTAATGTTTCTGCACAATTTTTGTGTTGAATATGCTACAAAATGGTGCAACTTTTGGAGATAACTTAACATGATAACTAGTATGGGGATACAACCAATAGGTCAATCATTAATAACTTTAAAAAAATTAAGAAGAAAGAAATAAAGACATCACCCTAACAATTTTTTTAATACTGAAAAAAATGAAGAACCAAAACCGACGGTTTAAAAACTGAACTAAAACTTTCCTTCCCTTGTTTCGATTTCGGTTTCCCATTTGTAAAAATTGAAACCGGCGGTTCGAATCGATATGCATGTTTAATTAGGGGTTTTCTTTAAGTTGAAAGTGATCGATCATTAGAAGCTACATTTAATTAGTCGTTAAATATAATTAGTGGGGATTTAGTCAACAACTTTATTACTCTTCTTTATTAATTAGATTACTTAATATAATGAATTGTATTAATATGAAGAAGCTTCTAAAGTACTTTTTATTTATTTATGTTTTGTTATGTCTGATGAACAAGATTAACTTTTTATATTAATTGTGTTATTATATGTTTTGAGATTCTAATTTTCTTAAAATTAAAGTGTATAGTAACAAGAGATAGAAAATTTCTTTTTAAATAATATAAATTTGATTTTTTTTTAATAAAGACCACTGATTGAGTTGGGTTGTAGAATTAAAAAACAATACTCATATGTTCGTGCATGTGAGTAATGAAGTGTATGATGTCAGTGTGAAAGAGAGGAGGATGACGTGTGAGGTGAGAAAGAGGATGCATGTCAGATAGAGAGGAGTGTATGGTGTGTGAAAGATGGGGAAATGATGTGTGATAGTGTGAAAGAGAGGGTGGGACCACAAGAAGGAAAGATGTGATGAGAGTAGATAAGCTTTCAAAGTCAATTTCACCCAAGGATCAAGTTTTACCTAATCTTTTTTAGGATGGGTTCCACCCAAGCTACACACTCAAGATGCATTTATCCATTTGTATACATAGAATATAGATAGAATTTTTTTTTGTTAAAAATAATACTCACTCAATCCTATATAATTTTTCAAACTTTCTCTATTTATTTGTCCAAATAAATAAATAAACAAATATTATTTTATCTAACAACTTCAGAACTTGATTTAATTTTTAATAATTTTCATTTCTTTTTAATACTCTACCATTACTTTATTTTTTTATTACCTAATACTAAAGTATTTTTTAAAATCAACAAAATTGATAAAAAAAAAATAAAAGAATAACATTTTTTAAACAACCTGGAATGGTGGGGAGAAGCGTTCTCTAGGAATAGAGAGTATATTTTTTTGTTCACTTTTTCTAAAAGTATGTTTAATACCCACATTTTGAATAATTTTACTAAAATACTCAAAATAAAATTAATATTATATTCAATATTTATTTAATAATATGATAAAACTTGTTGGATATAATATATTCAAATAGAAGTATTAAATGTTTATTTACAATTACTATTTTAACCATATAATTTTTTGGAGAATTGCCAAGTAGCCCATTTTTTTAATTGTAAATCATTGTCAACCATTCAGTTATATTTCTAACAAATTTACCCAATTGTGAATTTTTTGACACAAATGCGCTCACCCATACCATCCTATTTTCCAAAATTAAAAAACCACCCCACCTAAATCTGGACCCGCACCAACCCACCCGCCCCTTCCCAGCCGGCATCAATATTTTATCTGCAGGAGAATGAAGGTCTCCTTCTGCCTGCCCGTCACCAATCCCAATATTAACATCAATTCAATATTTTTTTAAATCACTTTATAAAATTTTTTTAAGAAAATTTAGAAATATTAAATACAGGATGAATAAATCTTCCTTCACACAATAAATAATACTCCCTACGTCACGGAACTTTTACCTATTTGTACGGGAATGAAAATTAAGAAGTATTGTTTTTTTTAATATATAATGTATGAAAATGTTGGGATAAATTAATAATTATGAGAGAAAAATAAATAAATTTATTGAAAATGATGAATAAAGTGTAAAAAAGTAAAAAAAGTTGTTGGAACTGATTAATAATGTTTAAAAATACATAGAACGGCTAAAAATGAAAAGCGAGCAAAAATACATGGGACGGAGGAGTAATAAAAAAAGAGTTTATATATATAGAGAAGAAGGCCGACGCGAAATCCTAACTACTTCATTTGTCCCCTTCAAAGAGGGTCTTTTTTTTTCCCACTCAAAGAGTCTCATTTCTTTTTTTACACACTGAGACCCACACACACCCACTAACACAATTAATATATAGGACACACACTCCTACTAATACAACTATCCACTATACATTAATAATAATACTCCTTAATCCGCATGCCAAAAAACAAAAGATCATCTTAATAGAGACCTATTTAATAATAAAATCCAGTTGTTCTTAAATAAAATAATAAATCTTGTGTTAGGAAATTTATATTTCCTATATAATTTAAATGTGGGCAATATATTAATACTCAATTATATTAGCTATTCAAATAAATATATTGGGCTTAATTAAGTGATTAAAATAAAGTAAGAGCCCATGGACTATACTTATTTGATATGGGCCAATGAGTTGATACCCAATATTATGTATCAGGTGATTATGGGTGGCCTGATATGAGTAATATATATAGATACCTAGGTTATGGTCCCCAACACTAAGCCGCACGCAGTTCTCTCTTTCCCCATCTGAAGAGATTACGAAGGTCCTTACGGAATCCAGAGGCTTTAGTGAAGGAAGACCTTGAACCTGCTGCTGATCTTCCGTTTAATTCCGCATAAGAAGATCAATGGATTCAGGTATTCCTCTATATAATTATTTTATGTATCTCATTGAATCATGTTAGGGCTTAAGGTGTATTTGGATTAATTGTTATGTTTCCAACAAGTGGTATCAGAGCCACCCTAATTTTGATTCTTTGATATTTGTAAAATTAAGTTTGAATTTAAATATTTTATTTGAATCACGTTGTGTAGTCGCTTTTCTTTAAATCGAATGATTTATTCGGACGATTTATCAGGCAATTAAAAGTGATGTTAATTATTATTTGAATTGATGTTGTTAGTACTTCGGTTTTGGTAGTGGAAATTGTGTAAGGATATATGGGTACTCAAAATCCACTAAGTCAGTTTAATTATTTAAATTGATTACGTGAGATAAAGTTTTTTTTTGGTTGCTGTAATTCTCAATATCTTGAATTTGCTTCTCAAATTTTTATGATCCGTTGACCTCGTTTTTCGTGATATTGAGATAGGGATGTTCGGCAATATGTACGTATCTTGTGTACACACATCAGTCTTCTATAATTAATTCTGTATTGTGATTGCATTAAGAACTTAATTTGTGGCATTAACAAAAATGATTACATGTGTTACTTATTGGAGTGCACAGTAAAGAAATATATTCTGCCGATTAAATATTTTCATGAAATTGTACTTTTAAAAGTACAGCAAATGCGAACCTTTTTTTTCTTTAAGTATTATGTGGCATATCACTTTCGTATTCTTTTACAGTATTAATAAATATTTCTGTAATTGATTTTTGACATGACTGGTGTTCGTGAATCTAACCCATAATAATAACAATAGAGATTTGATTTACAAATCTCATTTTGAACCCATAAGAAATTTATTTAAATTGGCGAGACAGTTCAATGTCGTTTAATTAAATTAAATATTTTAATATTTATTTAATTAGTCTAGTAAACCTTCAATCTAGTCAATCGAAGCACCATGTTGCCACAGCAATATCGTGTGTGGAGAAAAGCTTTATTGAAATTACATAGATGGGTGTGATATTATTTATGTGTTCTGTGTTCGGCCCACAGGTAGGCACAGTTTGACAGAATAATAACACACATGTGATAATGAGTATGTGATAATTATTTGGATTATTCATGTGAACATGAGTCGGTCCACAGATAGACTCTTGTTTGACAGAACTTATTGTCAATACTTGATTGTTGCACCAAGATTACCACTGTAGTTAATTTTTGTCCACAGACGAGGTTAATGTTACACTTGGTGTCTTGAGATGGGTCCCCAATTTGCTTTACTTATTCGTTCATAATTTGATTTATGATATGAATGTTATGTGAGTATACTTAATGTGTTCTCTATTTAGTTTCTGTTGCTACAGCTCCTAACTTTACTCAACAAATCAATAACATCCCAATGCTTAATGGGACAAACTTCAAGAGCTGGAAAGAAACCCTTGAGATCGTTCTGGGCTGTATGGATTTGGATCTGGCTCTTCGGTCTGATCGACCCACTGCTACTACTGAAAATTCAAATGAGGCTAAAATTGAGAAGTGGGATCGGTCAAACCGAATGTGCATGATGATCATGAAGCGCTCCATTCCGGAGGCGTTTCGGGGCTCTATTGCTGAGAGCAAAAATGCCAAATCGTTCTTCGAGGCTGTTGAGCAGTACTTTGCAAAAAATGAAAAGGCGGAGGCTAGTAGTCTTTTGGCTAAACTTGTCTCCATGAGGTATAAAGGCAAAGGGAACATAAGGGAGTACATCATGGAAATGTCTAATCTCACATCAAAGCTTAAGACACTCAAGTTAGACATTTCTGATGATCTGCTTGTGCACTTGGTTCTGATCTCACTTCCTGCACACTTTGGGCAATTCAAAGTGAGCTATAACACTCAAAAGGACAAATGGTCCCTTAATGAGCTTATATCTTACTGTGTGCAAGAGGAAGAGAGAGTGCAAAGAGATAGAGTTGAAAGTGCTCACTTGGCTATAAATGCTCGAGGCAAGAAAAGAAATCGACCTAATGGTACTGTTGTTGCTGCTGCTTCAGAGCAAAAGAAGCAAAATGTTGAACCTAAGGATCATAGATGCCACTTCTGCAAGAAGCGGGATCATTTTAAGAAAGATTGCTCCAAGTATGCTGCATGGCGTGCTAAGAAGGGTATACCTCTTACTTTGGTTTGTTCTGAGGTTAATTTATCCTTTGTACCTAAAGATACTTGGTGGGTAGATTCTGGTGCTACTACTCACATAAGTATGTCTTTGCAGGGTTGCCTGCATTACCGGCTGCCAACTGATGCTGAAAGATTCATCTTTGTGGGCGATGGCAATAAAGTTGTAGTAGAGGCTATTGGAACCTTTAAATTGCATTTAAAGAGTGGCTATTATTTAGACTTGTTTGAGACATTTGTTGTGCCGTCTTTTAGACGGAATTTGGTTTCTATTTCTGCTTTGGATAAACTGGGATTTTCCTGGTCTTTTGGAAATAATAAAGTATGTCTCTTTCAAAATTCCAATTTTATTGGTGATGGTCATTTAATTGAAAATCTTTACATGCTTGATCTTATAAATTCCAATAATGTTATTCTGCAAACACATTCAAGAGGTACAAAGAGAAAATTTTCGGAGGATTCTGCGATTTTGTGGCACAAGCGCTTAGGCCATATTTCTAAACAAAGAATTCAAAGGCTTGTGTCTGATGGAATCCTTAATCCCCTAAATCTTGTAGATTTTCAAGTCTGCGTTGAATGTATAAAAGGGAAACAAACTAATATGAGGAAATTAGGAGCCGAAAGAGCTAAAGAAGTCTTAGAACTTATTCACACTGATATATGTGGTCCATTCCCTACGGCATCATGGAATGGGCAACGTTACTTTATCACGTTCACAGACGACTATTCTCGTTTTGGCTACCTATATTTGATTCATGAGAAATCTCAATCGTTGGACGTTTTCAAGTCTTTCAAAGCTGAAGTAGAACTTCAACTTGGTAAGAAAATTAAGGCTGTCAAATCTGATCGTGGAGGTGAATACTATGGTCGATTTGATGGATCAGGAGAACAACGTCCAGGACCCTTCGCACTTTTCCTCAAAGAATGTGGAATTGTTCCGCAATACACTATGCCAGGTTCTCCTCGCATGAATGGTGTTGCTGAACATAGGAATCGGACTCTTAAGGATATGGTGAGGAGTATGATAAGTCATTCCTCCTTGCCAGAGTCTCTTTGGGGAGAAGCTTTGAAAACAGCAGTGTACATTCTCAATAGAGTACTAAGTAAAGCAGTTTCGAAAACCCCACATGAACTTTGGAAAGGCAAGAAACCTAGCATAAGACACTTACACATTTGGGGTTGTCCAGCTGAAGCGCGGCCTTATAAGCCACATGAAGGAAAACTGGAATCAAGAACGGTAAGCTGTTATTTCGTTGGTTACTCTGAGCATTCGCGGGGGTTTAAGTTTTACCATCCCACATCAAGAACCTTTTTCGAGACGGGAAATGCTAAATTTCTTGAGGATATTGAGTTTGGGAGGGAAGAAATTATGAGGAAGGTTGTCTTTGAGGAAGATTCTGGAGTAGATAATGATTTAATTACTTTACCGATCATAGCTCAAGAAACAACTCCAGAGACTCATATGGAAATCACTATTCCAAATCAAGATAACATTGAAATCCTTCCTCCATTAGCTGTAGAACAAACTCAACCACCTCAAGAAGTGCCATTAAGGAGATCCACTAGAGAGAGGAGAAATGCTATTTCAGATGATTATATAGTATTCTTACAAGAACATGAGGATGGCGTTGGTTTGACCGAAGATGACCCTGTCACTTTTAGTCAAGCCATGCGCAGATCTAACTCTCAGAAATGGATTGATGCCATGAAAGATGAGATGAAGTCTATGAGTGACAATGACGTTTGGGATCTTGTCGAATTGCCTGAAGGTGTGAAACCCATTGGTTGTAAATGGATATTTAAAACCAAAAGGGATTTTAAAAGGTAATATCGAAAGATATAAGGCTCGTCTAGTCGCTAAAGGCTTCACTCAAAAGGAAGGCATTGACTACAAAGAGACTTTCTCTCCAGTTTCATCGAAAGACTCTTTCAGAACTATCATGGCACTTGTAGCTCATTTTGACTTGGAACTACACCAGATGGATGTAAAGACCGCTTTTCTCAATGGAGACATTGAGGAAACTATTTATATGGCACAACCAGAAAACTTTGTCTTCGAAGATGCAAAGTCTACAGTGTGCAAATTAAAGAAATCCATCTATGGTCTCAAGCAAGCATCCCGTCAATGGTATCACAAGTTTCATCAAATTATTACCTCTTTTAGTTTTGAGGTAAACGTTGTTGATGATTGTGTATATTGCAAGTTCAGTGGGAGTAAATATATTTTCTTGGTTTTGTATGTCGATGATATTCTTCTTGCAAGTAATGATATAGGTTTATTGCACGAAACTAAGAGATTTCTTGCGAAGAAATTCGAAATGAAAGATCTTGGTGACGCCTCTTTTGTATTAGGAATTCAAATACTTAGAGATCGCTCTCGAGGTATCCTTGGATTATCGCAAAAGAGCTATATCGATATGGTTTTAGGAAGATTCGGCATGAAAGGAAGCAAACCATTAGACACCCATGTGGCCAAGGGAGAAAAATTCAGTCTTAAGCAATGCCCCAGCAATGATCATGAGAAAAATGAGATGCAAAAGATTCCTTATGCATCAGCAGTAGGAAGTCTAATGTACGCTCAAGTTTGCACTCGTCCCGATATAGCATTTATAGTGGGAGTTTTGGGGAGGTATTTAAGCAATCCAGGGGAGCAACACTGGAAAGCGGCCAAACGTGTTATGCGTTATTTAAAGAGAACAATGGATTATATGCTCACTTATCGGAGGCTGGAGAATTTAGAGATCGTTGGATACTCTGACTCCGATTTTGCTGGATGTCAAGATAGCAAGCGTTCCACATCGGGTTATGTATTTACATTGGCTGGAGGGGCTATTTCTTGGAAGTCTGCTAAACAGACTCTTGTAGCTTCTTCCACCATGGCTGCAGAGTTCATTGCTTGTTATGAAACATCTAATCATGCATTGTGGTTGCGGAACTTTGTCACTGGGCTGCGTGTGGTTGACGGTATCGAAAGACCGTTGAAAATGTATTGTGACAATAGTTCAGCAGTGTTATACTCCAATAACAACAGAAGTGCTACTAAAGCAAAATTCATTGAAATTAAGTACCTTGTTGTTAAGGAGAGAATTCAGAATAAACAAATTACTGTTGAACACATAGAAACAAATAGCATGCTAGCAGATCCACTAACTAAGGCATTAACCCCGAAGGTATTTCATGAGCATACTGCTCAAATGGGTGTTGTTTCTGATGTTACCTTAGTTTAGTGGGAGTTTATGTTCTATGTATTGAACTTCATATTTAAGACATTCGGAATTCTATAGAATAAAGTTGATGACCTTTTGGTTTATTCTGAATTCACTTAAGTTAATTTCCATTTTGTGATATTTGCATTGTGGATTGATCTCACTAAAGTTGGACCAGTTGGAAATAAACATGTTATTAATCACATTTTACATGTAATTTCCATGCTACTCACCATATTTGATCTATGTCATTGAGTATATTAATATGGTGATTGTCGGGGTTTAACCACGAATAATAATGTGGTGAATGCCGCGGTAATTCCATTGTTAGTGTATGAGATGGACCAGATTGTTGAAGGTAGTCTGAATGAATAGCATAAAGTTGTGCACTTAAGGATCCTTAATATAATTGTCTTCGGAAAATAATATATAGCCCAAGTGGGAGATTGTTAGGAAATTTATATTTCCTATATAATTTAAATGTGGGCAATATATTAATACTCAATTATATTAGCTATTCAAATAAATATATTGGGCTTAATTAAGTGATTAAAATAAAGTAAGAGCCCATGGACTATACTTATTTGATATGGGCCAATGAGTTGATACCCAATATTATGTATCAGGTGATTATGGGTGGCCTGATATGAGTAATATATATAGATACCTAGGTTATGGTCCCCAACACTAAGCCGCACGCAGTTCTCTCTTTCCCCATCTGAAGAGATTACGAAGGTCCTTACGGAATCCAGAGGCTTTAGTGAAGGAAGACCTTGAACCTGCTGCTGATCTTCCGTTTAATTCCGCATAAGAAGATCAATGGATTCAGGTATTCCTCTATATAATTATTTTATGTATCTCATTGAATCATGTTAGGGCTTAAGGTGTATTTGGATTAATTGTTATGTTTCCAACATCTTGTAGTGGAAGCTTGGAGCATTTATCGAGATGAACCCATTTATAACAAGCACACAAAGAAGAAATTGAGGAAGTAAGAAAACCATTAAATATTTGACTGGGAATTGAAGATGTTTTCGAGTTCAGCGATGATGACGATGGTATCTCTCTAGCATATTCGGATGATGAAGAAGAAGAGAGTGAAAACCACAGGGCGTCGACTTTCGACGGTCAACGCCACATCGATGAAGACTTTTGTATAAAAGGTGTGTGTATTAGTCTTAAAAACCAATGGCAGAAGAGGTTGAGGTGAAGAAACAATTGCGGCGCCGCTTGGCTGGAATTTTCGTACGGTAAAAATGTTGTTAGGCTATGGGATAGTTTAGGATTGAGCTTGGATTTTGAAGAAGATCTATTTAATTATGATTCAGAAACCATGGCTTTTATCTAAGATAATCGTCTAGTGGTATTTTAGGCGGAGCGTAGTGGTAAAGGAGACGGCGTGATTCTGGATGGGTACGATACTAGGATGCGACGTCGTGTTCCAGGTTTGTATGCGGAGAAGGCGGCGGTTGTCAGTGAACATAAGGAAATTGACCTCAAGTTAGCTACAGTAAAATCACTGTAGCATGCTTGAGGTAAAGTACATGGGAGGATCCACACTCTTACATCAGAGATGGTGTGTGTACGGCACTAACGTGGGTGATGTGAGGATTGTTAAGCGGCCGTTAGAAAGGGTATGAGAGTCTAACGTCGACACATGATGGGACCGTTTATAGAGACTTTTGTCACAGGTGGAGAGAATAAAAGTAGCCACTATTACTTAAAAGTAATTTTAAGTGGCCACACAATTTATTCTATCCACTTTTTATGGAATAAACCAAAATATTCTTGAGGGTCCCCACCTTTTTAACGGTTTGAGGAATCATATTCCTCACTTTTATGACCAAAAGTACGAAAAGTACACTAGGGGAATCCGATTTTTACTTTTCTGAAAAAATGTCAAAGTACAACTATGTAGGCATCTGGGACCCCTCAAGTTTGAGGAATCAGATTCCTCACTTTTATGACCAAAAGTACATTAGGGGAATCCGATTCTTCCTATTTCTGTAAAAGATGTCAAAGTACAACTATGTAGGCATGTGGGGCCCTCATATGCTTACAAAAAATGAGGTATATATATAATAGCGGTCCAACTATGGTGCTGCATCATACACATACATTCATTGTTCTAGTTTTTTCTTTAGTGTTGAGCATTCGGGGAGCAACTATTTTAACTAGATTTTTAGAGGCGTGAGAATTTAGGGAGTAGTATACAAGGTATGTTGTAAACTTGTTTTAACAGCTATGAATGCATTAATTTGATCATTTTTAATGCCGCATGAGTGTATTTTATGTATTTCAACGTTTTATAATAGAAATAATAGTATGCCGAATAGTGTATGTGAATTGTAAAATGTATCCACATTAAATTTTATTTTTTTTTAAATTAGCAACTCATAGGCCGAATAAAACAAGATTTGTAGGTCGAATAGAATAACTATGAAGGACGAATAGAAGAAACGTTGGCCGAAAAGACCCAAAAAATATATCCTACGATAAAAAAATAAGTAGGCCGAATAGAACAATCTTATGGGCCGAATACAAGAAATGCAGGCCGAATAGAAAAACTTAAATTTTCACATTTAATTTTCCTTCTTAAAAAAATATGTAGGCCGAATAGAAGAATTTTGGTTGGTCGAATAGAACAACCTTAAAGGCCGAATAAGAGAGACGTAGGCCGAATAGAAGAAAAACATACAGAATTTGAAAGGCATCTGAAGGTAGGCCGAATAGTGAAATAGTGTAGGGCCGAATAAAATAATACGTTGGCCGAATAGAGTACATTGTTGGCCGAATATAAGATAAAGAATGATGCTCGTGTGGCAGAAGTTTTCAACTGTGTTGATGTAGGAATGGTGTATGTGACACTCGTTCCTGTCGCTGGCCATGCATTCGTTGAACCTCCTGTAAAAGGTTCAGGGCATAGTTTGGAGTTAGGGTTGAGTTATAATGACGGAAGTGGTGGTCCGAGCAATGATCCATGTTCGAGGACACAGTCTAGTGCTAGGCCTGATTTTGATTTGAATGTGGCGTACAGTCCGGCTTCAGAGATGCAGCGGTTTGGTTTTAGGGAATTTGTAGATGTTGAAGCTGATGACAACTCTGGTGAGGGTGAAGATGATGTACATGCTTATAATGATGATGTTGAGCCCGGGAATAGGACTATCGAAGAAGAACATGAAAACAACGAAGATGACATACAACAGGATTGTAATCAGTCTTCTAGCGAAAGTGATGGTGGTGAGGAGAGAAGAATCCAATTGTATGAAGAAGTCTGTGATTACATACGTCAGAGAGGCGGCCCTAGCTTTCTTGAACCGATTAGTCGTGACTTGTCCCGTCCTGAAATGCAGCCACAAGATTGTCAAAGTATTCGGCCCACCACCCGTCCATGGTTGATTCCAGGTATGAATACTATGTTTTTTTAGAGGAGAACTAAAGTAAACTTGTACTTTGAACTAATGCACCTGATACGGTTATAGGCATTCCGGTTGTAGCTGACAGAGAAGATCAGATGACTGTCTCTGACTTTGATGCGTCTGGCGTTCTTCACCAGAAAAGTGTATTTGATACAAAAAAGAAGTTGCAGACTGCTGTAGGAATGTATAACTTGCGGAACGGAGTTGAGACCACTGTTGAAAGATCTAGCTCGACCAGATATAACGTGGAATGTAAGGTCAAAGGTAAAACTGGTTGTCGATTTGCGATGCACGCACGAATGAGCCTTGGCCTGTGGGGGGTAGTTAAATTCGTTCAACATCATGAGTGTTTGAATGATCCAGACATGCCCACTCCTACACAGGTGTCATCCAACGTCATCGGTCAATATTTTGCTGCTAGGCAATTTGACAAGATTACTGGGCTCCGACCCTAGGTGATGAGACAGGAGATATTGAAGGATTTCGAGTTCGACATTAGCTACAACGTGGCGTTAAAGGCGAAACACCGGGCTGTTGAACATACGTACGGGGATCACGACAGCTCATTTCATATGCTCCCTGCGTACATGTATCAATTGGAGTGGGCAAATCCCGATACGCACACTTGTATCTCTGTTGATGAAGAGGACTGCTTTCGGTTTTTATTTTACGCTCTTGGAGCATCTAGACCGGGATTTCTAGAGTTTGGTTGTCCAGTCATTGTCATAGACGGTTTCATATGAAGGGAAAGCACAAAGACATTATTTTCGTCGCAGTTATGAATGATCCAAACCATCAGATATTTCCACTCGCCTTAGGGGTTGGCGACGTCGAGAGCAACATGTCGTGGACATGGTTTTTAGAAAGGGTTCTAGAGGCATACAGATGTCCACGAGATCTTTTGATAGTGTTAGACGGTCATCGCACTATCGCACATGTTATTTCTACTGTCTATCCTGATGCACATCATGGTTTGTGTGGTTATCATTTAAAGAATAGGTTGGCAGGTTATGGAAAGAACGTTTTTTATAGATTTCAGAGTGCGATGGATGCATACCTATCGAGGGACTTTGACAGGTTAGTCTTCCAAATCCACTTCGTCGTAATGTCACATTTACGGATCTCATCTATTCAATGGATTTTTATAAATGTTTACCTTTCCATATATGTTATTTTCAGCTGCAAGAACTCATTGCGTGGGCACCGGTCATCGCAGAGGTTAATGGAATTACTTAGGTCGTGGGGATATGAGAAATGGTCAAGGGTCCATTGTCCCGTGAAGCGGTACGAGTTTATGAACTCTACGTCAGCTGAGTCGTATAACAATGCCATACTCTGGGCGCGCACGTTACCTATATGCACGCTGTTAGAGATTGCACGCACAACCACTGTGAGGTGGTTTTACGAACGGCGAACTCAAGTTGAGCAAGAGTGTACCATTCTCTGCAAGCGTGTGAATGACGAGCTCGTGGAACTTTCTTCTGCTGCCATAAAGCTACCGGTATCGAGACTCCTGGGTAATAAGTATGCAATCAGAGATGGTGATCAGCTATTCACAGTTGATTTGAACGACACTAGCTGCGCCTGTGAGAAATTCCAGAAAGAACATATTCCATGTATTCATGCGATGAAGACAATTGAGTACGTAGTCATACCTGCTATTTTGTTGGGTCGAACATCAGAGTTTGTGATTCTTATATTATACGTTCTTCAGTACTTGCAGGTTGCCAGCCAGTAGCTTCGTGTCGACCTTTTTCCATCGCACCAGTGTATTAAGGATGTGGTCCGGTCCAGTGATGCCTGTACTGCATTACAGTCAATGGGACACACCTGACAATGTCAAGTCACAGACTGTTAGCCCCCCATTACCACACAGGTAGGCCGGCCGACCTCGAATGTCTCGGATAAGGTCAAGTGTGGAGTCATCCAGGAGACGTCACAAAGAGCATGTTTGCTCACGCTGCAAAGAGCCAGGTAACAATCGAGTAAATTGTACTGGAGCTTCATCATCACACAGCGGTCCACCTCCTCCTCCGACGGCTTCCCCGAAACTGGGCACATACGTCTACGTTGTCCTTCTCAATTATATCAGTAATGTATAACTTGTAATTTTTATCAATTATAGCAGTAGTGTATAACTTGTAATTTTTATCAATTATAGCAGTAGTGTATAACTTGTAATTTTTATCAATTATAGCAGTAGTGTATAACTTATAAAAATAAAATAAAAACGTAATTAAGTGTCCAACAGTAATCAACATGTGATCATTAGTGTTGCCCTGAGTACATCATGCTGAGGTAATAATGGTACCAGCCTGAAAGATTAGGAAAGCAATATGCTTCCGGTAACGCAACATGTGATCGGGAGTGCTCCAGTTAAAGTCCCTCGTTAATAACCCGTCAAAGGTCCTGAGACACACTGGACCACAACTGGATCCGTCCTCCTGTCTGTAACAAACCTCTGCCCGAGCTGGAGTCAATGGAAAAGTGTACGGAACCCCTTGGGGGTCAATCTCGCGCAACAAGGCTGGAATGACGCGTCTGAGTGGTAGAGTCTCTGTCATCCGACGATCCCTCATGTCGGGCACGTCATCCCACCTATGCCGGAAGGAGTCAAAACAGTAGAAGGTCATATCCTTCGTAATCAGTGCGCATCCGTGTGGACTATGAACATAATCTGTCAAAATAAGTTACGAGGAATGGGTTAAAGTATGAGATATAATTAGAAGATCACATCATGGGTTAAGATACAATACCACATCACATTCTATCCATGGCCTGGACCCCCTCCACACGGGTAACCTCCATACTACGTACGCACGAAGATCTGTCAACAAGTCATCACTTATGTTGGCAAATGTCATTCTATCATCTCTGTACCGCCTCGTGTGCTCATTCCATACAGATTGAACTCGGACCTTAGAGGAAAATCATTGTATACGATTGGTCTCAAAATTACATGAAGAATTTATACATAGGTTGCTAATGTGGTTGTTACTTACAATGAATTGCATGTCCAGAATGCAGTAGTTCCCAACATCCTAATGGACGTGAACGCCTATGGTCGCCGGTCGCTTTGATAATATCCGGAAGTATGCATCTAGGTGCTGAAATATATAAAAATTTATTACAGAATATTGTGAGTTAGTGAACATATTTACTTTTCCCAATACACACATGAAGGCTCTCTTAATTACCTGGTCGTCAAACCAAGCACTGGGTCCTCCATCTCAGTGAAAAAAACACTGCCAACTCCATAGCCGAGTCCGACGTCGACCCTGAAATAAAAAATTCTTTAACAACAAGCACAAGTATGTAAAGTAACATATGAAAACGTCTAAAATAGTAGATGAGCACGTACAGATCGTTGCTTATCTTAAATTGTAGGTACAGTTGCCAGCGGTGCTCGTACTCAGTCGTTGTGAATGGTGACTGTAACACTGCACTTGGGTTTCTTGGCCGCTTAGCACGCATCAAACCATCTTGAGCGACACCAGGTGTGGGAACCATGGGACTCACAGGATCCACCACCGTAGGAGGGGTAGATCTAATCCCTGACCTCAAGCTAGACGACTCATACTCAGATCCCCGACTCCGCAAAATATCAGCTCAAAGGCGTCTGAACTCCTGTGTAAGCGCAAGTCGAAATAAATACTGTGTCTGATGCTCAGCCACCATCTGACATGCAAGCTGAGATAACAACTCATCCTGCTGATCCAGCCTATGGAGGACCCTATCTTTGAAATCCTGATCATATCCATAATGGTCCTGCTGACCATACCCGTGGTCGTCCTGATCATCATATCCGTGATCTTGCTGATCATATCCGTGGCATCTCCCATCCCACTCCCATGAAGAGCAACGACTCGAGCATGCCAGCTACGAGCGGAGGATGGAGGAACATGATATGTGGGATCATACGAACTGCGCTCAGCATACCTCGTCTCCTCTGAATGATGTCCACTGTGGTCAGGACTAGGAGTATAGGGAGGGCGGTAAGAATGCTCATCCCAATTTGTTATCCAAGCTGAAGGATCATCCGTGCGCTGGCCAGTCCACCGATTCTCAACAGCCACACCAGAATAGTACTGCTGATCCCATGGATTACTAGTAGGATCGTATGCATCCGCCGCGGTCTGCTGCTCCACATATGTGAAATCAGGCCCCCGGATAACCTTTCGTCTGGCGTTAGAGAATGGCTTTGTGTACAGCCTCATGATCAATCCCTGCAAAGGATCATCATCTATTCCAATCCAATAAACCTTTCTGTGCTCCGGGGGAGCACCCGCGGAAAATCCACCACTACAAGATCCTGATTTAAAAAAAACCAATACATTTAGATACAATATCACTAATTTATCTGTATCGACATGTGTTAATGATTCACAAAAATTTAGATTTCATACATGAGAAAACAGATTCCTGTCAACCTTCTTCACCTTACGAAAAACCCATCGCAAGCAAAGTGGCCTATTTTCTTCCCTATCGGTAGGGACATGGCCATACGGTGCAGCAAGGGCAGGTAGACGCTCGTACGCCCAAACCTGTCACACGTAAACTACATATGTTAGATTATTACTGTTGCTGAAACTAGTAATACACTATAACTTTAAGTGATCTACTACAACACGTACCAGGAGAGCAAATGTGCACCCGTAAAAGTGGTATCTGTACTTGTTGGAGTTTGCTCCTTTAGGAAGTTATGTCAAAATGTGGTCCATAAAGTGCAGTAGAGTCATATAACTGACCTGGCCCCAAGGGAATAAATCCCATCTACGCTAGTCCTCTACTAAGACCCAAACCCAATTGTCTACACTCACCTTGGTAACATCCAATCCAAGGAGAAAATAGTACAACAATAACACCTTAGTAATTTTAACCGCGTTCTCGGGGCTAACACCACTAAATTTTATACCCTCAAAGTCACAGGCAATCTCACTTATTAGTGGTCTTTCGCCCTGACCATAATACATATCGTACACCCCACCAGATGGGATATGATACGACAAATTCAGATCAAACCTCACTCTGTCCCGAAAGCAGAGCCCCATTATCCGCATGAACTCTACCCTACTAAAGCTAAGACACTCGTTCCCAACTTGAAAATATCTAGCGGTTATATCATCCCCGTTTACGTATGATCTCCCATGTCATGAGACCGTGGAGATTAGCATACGCGATCCAATCGTCGTGAAGACCCCAGTAATGACCAAAACAAGATCGCCTGAACATCTCCTCCGTATTACCCCCAATGGTTGTTAACTGCTTACGGATAAGTGCCATAACAACCCCAAGTTTGCAGTAATTATGTATACTGCAGTTCTGCCCCTGCATGGTTGGACGCTTCCATTCACCCTACACAAATTTAACTTTCTGTTAAATAATATGTAACACACATCAAAAAGATGTACTCTACATCAATTCAACCAGCTTACTTAATAAGACAAGAACTGATAATTATATCAAATAACAATAAGTTCACTGCAGCAACTGAACAAATATTGGCACACTCAATCATTTGTTCTATTCGGCCTACTTTTCCTTCTATTCGGCCTACAAACTATTCTATTCGGCCTACGAATATTGCTCTATTCGGCCAAGGTCAGTGCTATGACATTACTCAAACTACACTTTGTTCTATTCGGCCTACACATTTTCTATTCGGCCTACAAAAATGTTCTATTCGGTCTACAAAAAATCTCTATTCGGCCAACCAACATTTCCAAATATTCCAAAAATTCAAGTCCTACAATTTATTCTATTCGGCCTACACTTGTTCTATTCGGCCTACAATTTTGTTATATTCGTCTTAAGATTTGTTCTATTCGGCCAACTAATATTTTCAAAAAATTCAAAAAAAAAACTCCTGCACTTTGATCTATTCGGCCTACACTTGTTATATTCGGCCTACAAATTTGTTTTATTCGGCCTACTAAAAAAACTCTATTCGGCCAACTCACATTTTCAAAAATTAAAAAAAATAACACTCCTAGAATTTGTTCTATTTGGCCTACACCTGTTCTATTCGGCCTACACATTCGTTCTATTCGGTCTTCAAAAAAACCCTATTCGGCCAACAAAAATTTTCAAAAAATTCAAAAATAAAATAAAATAAACAACACCACTCAAAAAATTCTAAACATGATGTATACACAGTTAAGTCACATTCATCACATTATAAAATGAATTCGCATTTTACACATATGAACAAAACCACACAAAATGTACTTCGTATCCTCGAAAACGAGTACCATAAACTCAATGTAGGACACATTATAAACGAATAACTCACAATTTAAAAATGCAAATAAAACAGCTTTCATACATACCCAAAAATTTGTCATTTCGAAAATTCACCAAATTCACCTCGTCGGAAACGCCTATTCTGGCAGATGGAAAGGAGATACTGAGAAATGGGTACTACAAATGGGTGGCGCTGCTCTTTGTACTTTGAGATGAAAGGGAGAGAGGAAGAGAGATGATGTTGACGAAAAGGAGAGAGGAAGAGAGAGGATGTTGGACGAAAGATGAGAGAGAAGAAAGATGGAGTATTTGGAATGAAAATGACGTTAATGATATGATATATACCCCACCAACCAACATCCAAAAATTTAATTTGAAAAGTTTTAAAACTTTAAATGTGGTCCACCAACCCACTAAGTACAATTTTAAATGTGGTCCACTCACTCCATTTACTGCAGTCAAAACTGACATGATATGACCCCTTAATTTTCTTACTTTAGGCGACAATTATTGAGTAAATTTGGGGAGTCCACTAAATAGTGGCTAGTAAAAATTGTTCTTATCGGATGTGGCTACTTATAATTGTACTTAGTCAAAAGTGGCTATTAAAAAATCGCTCCGTTATTAATAACCTGGCAACCGTTTATAAATACTCTCAATTTTAAGTGTATATCTATAGGTTTATACACTTTGAAAATTAAATCTAAAGGATTCGAATTTGGAAAGGAAAAAGAATTTGAGAGAAGATAAATTTACTCTCCAATAGATGGGATAGTGAATGCTAACATAAAAAAAGATAGAACGTGTTAATTAGAAAGTTAATGCAATAGCTTTTTATCTAGATTTTCTCACTCAATATATATATTTATGTATAGTATATATAGATGTGTTATGTAGTGTTCATTTTTTATTTTCTTCATACAATCTTCATTGATACAACTAGGATTTTCTTCATACAACACTTCAATGAAAAAGCAATAAGTAATAATTATTGTTTCATTAATATAGAAGAAGGAATAAGCTATTTGAATGTTGCATTTTTACATCCATTAATTTTTATTAATGTAGAAAAAGGATCATTTACGAATATAGTGATAGAGAGATATTAATTCTAACATATAAGCTGATGACTTAAACTTTATTTAGAATGGATTAATGTTTTAAATATTACTCTCTCTGTACTAATTTATATTTCACCGTTGTTGTAGTTATAGAGTTTAAGAAAAATCATTTTTAGACCAACATTATTAACTTTTAAAGGATAATATACTATTTTTAGGTAATAAATAAATTAAAAAGTACGTGTGTTTGGTGAGTGTGATAAATTTGTAATTAATATGTACTTTAGGGTTGAGGATTGTGAAATTTAATTTGGAATATAGGGAGTATATTATATGCATTTAGGGATAAATATGGTAAAATTTGAAATTCTGATTCTGTCATATTTTAAGAAATATATTGAAAAAAATAAACACTTTTTATTGAAATGATAAAAAAAAGTCAAATTTTATTTATTCTAAGCATAGCAATATTTCCCAAATTAAAAAAATAATTGAAGCATGATAATTTATCAAAAGATCGTATTATGTAAAAAATATAGTGCAAAAAAGAGATAAATTAGGAAATATTGAGAAGTTTTGATAACATAGAAATCAACAATTTTGGATACTGTAGTAAGTTGTCTTGAGGATTGGATGGATTTGGTGCAGGTGGATATTAAAGTATGATGCCAATGTTTTTGGAACCAAACCAGATCAGTCAGTTCAACGGGGAACCGATTCGATAATCGGTCCAAAAATCTATATAAAATTAGAAATTGAGTTAAACTGGGAAAATCGATTCGAACCGAGAAAACCGAATGAAACTGGACGAATCAGAACCACCGATTATTTTTTAATTCTTTTTAATGCTGTATTGCTGCAAATTCTAACTTGCAATATTCACTTTATTTTCTCTCTTGAAAACATTATCAAGGAAAAAAGGGAATATTGAGGGGTGGGCATTTTTTTTCAGATTTCGGGTACTTGAACCGGTCCGATAAAAAAATTATCCGAAAAACCCGATTTTTTTGGGTAATTTCGAGTTTCGTGTTTATCCGAACCCGGTTGTTAATTATCGGATTAGGTATCGGGTTTTGAAAATTACCCGAATTATCCGATCGGGTTATCCAATTTTTTATTTATTTTTATGTTTTATTTCTATTATATATAATATAATATATACTAATATAAAGTAGGTTTTCATTACCCAATCATCGGTTCACGCTACATATTCATTGAAGAGATGTAGAGAATCCCTCAAATCTTCATTTCCCACAAGTAGTGAAGATTCTCAATCTCCATGTATTTATATATTATATGAAATAATAAAGATACTAATATTTTTTAAAGAGTTTTATACAACAATTTACTAAATTTATAATATAATATATCTTAAAAATATATTTAAATTTCATTAAATCACATTTTAATATATAGTTTGACACAATATTATTATTCTTATATTAATTATAATATTATCATTAATTAATTTTTTAATAAATTTTTTTAAGGATGATAAATATTAAATTTGTTGAGAGTAACAATATATAAGGATGACAAAATGTAATACTAATTTTATCACATGAAATTACAGTAAAAAATAAAATAAAAAAATAAAAAATAATAGTAATAAAAATTCGGGTTCGGATAATGCATTTTTCAGGTACCCAAAATATCGAGTACTTAAAATACCGGTTCGGGTTCGGATAATGCATTTTAAAATCTAAAATTCCGGGTACCCGAACCCGAAACCCGATCTGATACCTACCCCTACTCGAAGCAATCACATTAACAACTTCTCTCTTCATCCTCTCTCTATAGCCTTAAATGTTGTAGTATTTCTCAACTCTCATTATATATATATATATATATATATATATATATATATATATATATATATATATATATATATATATATATATCAAATACGCAATATACTATTAAAAAGGCCAAAGAAAATTAGAAGAGGGACAAAGAGAAAGGGAGAAAGGGAACACGAAAGTAAAAAGTCAAACAAGCGACTTGCCAAAAAAAGCCTAAACAAGTGGCTCCAATAATCAAAAGAAAATAAAATATGATTAAGTAGTACAAAAAGATGTTAAGCAATTGAACTCGACTATAATCATGATAAATGCCAATGAGTGGCATGAAAGTGATGAGGAAATCTGATGAATAATGCAATCTTGGCTGATTTCATAGTATGTGCAGGTTGGGACGTCCAAATGGACCTATATATGTTAATATAAATTTTTTTTTAAAATAATGAAATATTATTAAAAATATGTTATTTAAAATTTTCGATTGAACCACCAATCCGACCGGTCCGATTGTGAATAATTGGAGCTACCGGTTCGATCTCTGATTCAATTTTGAAAACACTGTATGATGTATTTACCATTAAATATATTGTTGATATAAGCTAATTTTATTATTAATTAATGCATCATGCATGCATATTTTATTTAAAGACTACGCCGTATAGAAGTTAGCATTTTCGAAATAAAAAAAAATATGAATAATTAAAAATAATGATAGTAATTATATTACAATTTACAATAATAAAATTATTTTTATGAATAATGGTAAAAACTTGTGTGAAGCCGTCTCACTTTCGTATAATGGGACTGATAACATTTTAATGAAAATTTGATACTCAATTGAAGAAAAGTGATAATTGTGCAGTGAACTATTTCATTAACAATCAAGGGCAGATCCTAAAAATAATTTTTGGGGTACGACGTGTAATTATAAAAATATTCTTTATTTAATATTTAAAATCGTACAATAAATAAATAAAAATGCAAAAATTTAATTATTGTTGACATCGTCTCATTTTCATTTTTAAAATTCAATTTCACACATTATTATCATGAATTTATAGCATATTTAGAAACATATGGGAAAATGTAAATTATTTTATAAAAAAATAAATAAATAAATAAATAAAATATATATATATCTATATCGGATTATTTTTTTTAATAGGACCATTGATATTTCGAAAATGAGCAGAATGTTGTACTACGCTCTTGGCATGAATTATGCTCTAGCACATATATATATATATATATATATATATATATATATATATATATATATATATATATATATATTATGAGAGTGAAGCAACGACGAAACACCAATGTTTAAAGAAAAATAAAAAGAAAAGGGGTAGGATAATAAACATTCTTGATGAAAAGCCGATGAAACACCTCGAAGAAGAATAGCTCGGTCTATTAAAACGTAGAGGAAAATCAGACCGATGTCTGAAGGTGAAAGGCATATCACACTGCAAAGAGAGTTTCAGAACCCGACACTCCATCTCGGGAACTCGGGGGCTGAACATAAGACCGATCCTACATGTCGGAGGCTAAAGAAGAAAAATCAAATCAAATATTTCGGTGGATTAAAGTATGACATAATGTGTCAACTTCGGTCGGACGCGAGGTTGAAATCAACGATCAGAAAAATGGAAACGGAAAGAGGAAAAGATTTCCTATCTTTACACATGTACGACATTCACGCTGATGGATAAGCAGATAGAGAGGGCTTATTCTGCATCAGAGTTCTAAAGTTCTTACGATACTCTTTTTCCTACATACGAGTTTTTCTCGCTGGGTTTTCTCATATGGAGATTTTTAACGAGGCTGATGGAATTTTAGAGCTCAAGTTGACTGGGCAGAAAGCCAAAAGCAGAGTTACATGCCGATACCGAGGGTGAAGTCGGCATCAGCTATCGGTCTCCGACCATTGGCCTGCTACCCATCGGCGTATTACTCTCAGCCCATCGACTATCGGCTATCAGCCCGATATTATGTTCAGACTGTAGGAAGACATGGGTTCTGCATGGAGATAACTTATCAGGATCTTATCGTACCTTCTTACAGACAAGATTCCCTTGGAGGGACACGTGTCAATGTTTGGCAAACCAAAGGGGGACCATCCACAAAATATCTCAACGATAAGACAACACTTTTGCAGATAGAAGGAACACACAAGACTTAGAGGGCACTCCACTTCAACTTGATCTTCTCCATTATACTTCATCTCTCTAGAAAGCCACATGTATTTCTCTCTCTACTGTGTAATGTTCATTCATGGAACTTGGACTACCAACATCAATAATAAAGGAAAGGGGCACCAATTTTATGGGGTGATGGAGAAAATTACTTATTTGATGTGTCCGTTTTACTGTCCGGTTATTCGTTAATCTTAATCTAACCCGCTAAAACAACCATCAACATATATAAAATAGAATAAAAAGTTATACACATGTGGGTTCACACTTGCACCCGGGTGTACCCAATATACACTCTATATTTATATATGTATCTCTATTAAGTATAATAATAATTAATTTTATACATCTCTTACACATTATTATCTCCAGTTCAGCATCGGCATATGCGTGAGATGTTTTTTGTTTCTACTTCCCCAAATGCCTTTTCTCTCCCTACTTCTCTTTGAGTGTTTCGATCCTTTTCTCATTGACTTGAGATTTATCCATGCTCTAAACAGCTGAGCTATTTCCTCCCATTTTTGTTGAGATTCGAACTTCAGCCCCCGAAGTGTTATGAAATTTTTATTTTCTTTCCATCCTTCAAAACTGAGTTAATTGTAATAATTTTAACATAATTCCAACTCACTTGATTTGGGAAAATCATGCCGATCTGATCCCATTTGATTTTAGCCACTCCATTTAGTTCTAACCTTTGAAGGGACAATCGTTCCTATTTGAGATTATTCTTATTATGAGCCCCCGAGCTATTCCGGCCTTTGAATGGTTGACCGTTACGTTTGAGTATTTGAGTCAAACGCTCTGACCGACCGAGCTATTTCTCTTCATAGAGATATTGCCGATATAATCCCATTTATTTTTAACCGCTCCCTTTAAGTATTTGAGCGAAACACTCTAATCAACCGAACTCTCTCCCCTCATAGAGAGATTGCTCACATTGTGAGCCCCGAGCTACGTCTATTATTCATACTGCGAGCCCCCGAGCTACATCTCCATTTGAGTATTTTGATTAAAACACTCTAACCAACCGAGCTCTCTCTAATCATAGAGAGATTATTCATATTGTGAGCCTCCGAGTTACGTTTATTATTCATATTGCGAGCTCCCGACTATATCTCCATTTGAGTATTTGAGTAAGACACTGTAACCAACCGAGCTATCTCTAATCATAGAGGGATTATTCCCAAGCCCCCGAGCTATACTTGCAAACCATGCCTTACATTTTTACTGATTCTTATGCCAATGATGATGTTAATGATGATGCATATGATAATGATGATATGATGAAGATATAATGATGCTGATGAGTGTGTTTTTGAGTCGTGACACACCCTTTTATTGACACTTAGCCTTTTTTTTAGTTGTAATTCGCCTTTTCACATATGGGCTGAGGATAAGACCATATTCTCATCCCTGCATTTTTTCGGGACCGATATATGATCATAATTCCACCATAATTTTCCATAAATCCGATACCAACATAAATTTCAATACCATAATTTTCCTTACCGATACCATAATTTCACCAATTTTAATACCATAATTTTCCATTCCACTGCCATAAATCCACCAATTTCAATACCATAATTTTACATAAAACCCGATATCATAATTCCACCAATTCCCACACCATAATTTTCCATACCGATACCATAGTTTCAGAAATATCAATATCGATACCGAAGTAAATTTCAATACCATAATTTTCATCAACACCGATACCATAATAATTCCACTGATACTGATACCGAAATAAATTCTCAAATACTGATACCATAGTAATTCCATCTATACCGATACCGAAATACATTTCAATACCATAATTTTCACAAATACCGATACCATAATTCCACCAATACCGATATCGAAATAAATTCCGAAATACCGATACAATACCATGATTTTTGCAAATACCGATACCATAATTCTACTAATTTCAAATACTGATACCATAGTTCTACCAATACAGATATCGAAATAAATTCTCAAATATCGATACCATAATTTTCACAAATACCAATACCAAAATAAATTCCCAAATACCGTGATTTTCCATGACGATACCATAATTTCAGAAATATCGATACCGAAATAAATTTTAATACCATGATTTCCACCAATTTCACAAATACCGATACCATAATTCCACCAATTCTAAAATATCGATACCGTAATTTTAGAAATACCTATACCGAAGTGAATTTCAATATTATGATTTTTCACACCGACACTATAATTCCATCAATTCCCATACCAAAATTTCCATAAAATCCGATACCGATATCATAATTTTTCACAAATTTTCATAACGTAAATTTCCATAAAATTTAATACCGATACAATGTCCATACCAAAATTTCCGTAAAATCCGACATCAATATCGTAATTTCCCATGAATACCAATACCGTAAATTTCCATAAATTTCCAAAATCTTCATAAATACCGATACCATATAATTCCCGTAAATTCCGGTAAGATATTCCCTTCCTTTCACCATAAAATTTTTCATCCCTAAGATTTTTATAAATTTTCCATCATAAGACTTCCCCTTTTACTCTTTAAGGCTCTAACCTACCGAGCTGTTCTAATCAACATTTTTCCAATAAACGTTGTAGCCTTTTCTTCTAGTAGAGGTGTTGCTCAACTGCCCATAAGAAATCCAACCTTTTTATTTCTTTGAAGATTGAAATCGAGCCGATCGATTCTAGTTTTGAGTCCTTTCCTTAGTCCCGAGCTCTTTGAAGATTGAAACCGAGCCGATCGATTCTGATTTTGAGTTCTTTCCTTAGCCCAAGCTGTGTATTCTCATTTCTTTTTCTCTATTTACGTGCTAACCAATTGCGCCACCATCTTCTTAGATTGGAGTAATTGGATTTCATCCTTTCTTTCTTTCTTGATTCGAACCGGATTTTTCTTCTTCTGTATTTGGCTTCTCTATTCTCTTCTTTGATGGAATATGAAGTCCCACGAGTTAGCTAATTGCATCACCATTTCTTGAAAGAGATTAGAGCTTCTATCAAGCTGGTCTTTTCTTTCTTTGAGTGTCAAGTGTTGGGCAGAACACTAGACCTCGGAGGGAGCTGACCCTCGACCTTCGATGGATGAGGCTGATTGGATTTTTCTTTCAATCCACACTCTAACCCATTGAGCTTGCTTTCTTTCTTTAAGATTACATTACCGTGACCTCCGCTGGCCTCCGAAGTAAGAGGGCAGAATCTTCGACCACCGATGGATAGATGGATGAGGTTGAATTTCCTTTTCCACCGACGGGTAGATGGATGGAAGAAGTTGGAAAACCCTTTCGATGTGCGCTCTAACCAACTGAGCTAGCTGATTCAAAGAGTACATGTCTGACTACCGAGGTTGACTTCTCTTTCCTTCTTTAAGTGCTAAAGGCCGAATGCTGAACTTTCTTCTTTTCTTGCATTTTTGCATGTGTCTGACATATGTGCTGGATTATTACGCTCTGACCAACTGAGCTATATTTCAAAAATATTTTCTTATCTCCTTTCTTCTACCTCTTTCTTCCTCGGTGGTCTTCTGCCCTCGGCCCTGGACTTCTTCTTCTTTTTTTTTATTCTGAGCTTCTGGGTAAGAATTCGTTTCTTTCATCTCCATGTGATTTCTTTTCTGCCCAAATCTTGGCAGTTGATATCCTATGCTCTAACCAACTGATCTATTTCTCATACCTTCTTACATTTCTCATTACGTGGTATTATGTAAGAATTGGATTCTCATTATACCAAGTGTCGAATTCTTTTATTTTTTCTTTCATTTGAAAACACGTGTTTTTCATACCCGAGATGATGGAGCCTCTGCCTCTACATCTTAAGCTGATGGAGACCTCGGTCTCGACGTTTGAAATCTTTATTTCTCTCATAAAATCTCATCCATTACACGCTCTAATCAACCAAGCTATATACCGACCAACCTTTTCATTAACGTTATTTCTTCTTCCTTTTTTTTCTTGACCATGTAGTCCTTTCTCATCGGGCCACGGACTTATTTTTTTTTAATATTGGCAGTTAACAATCAATTGAGCTGCCACATTCATACTCACTCAACTGGAAGGAGCCTCGGCCTTCAGCTGGTTGGAGATCTAGGTCTCTACCTCCTCAACTGGATGGAGGCCTTTGACTCTTCATCTCTTGCTGAAGTCTTTAATTATCACGTGGAATCTCATCCCCTACATGTTCTAACCTACTGAGCTATATAACGACCGATTTCTTTCTTTCTTCTTTGCATTGTCGGACTTCTACCCTCGGTCTCATGCATTTTGCTTTTCCTTCTCCTTCGTTTTTGTCTCTTATTCCATGACTTGATTTCCCTTTTTTACCTTCTTCAACCACTGTCGTTCGGTCGCCGAGTGTTTCAACATCAGCCTTCTCTACTTTTCTCATGGACTCTGCATCTTTATTGGCCACGCATCTTTCTGACTTCTTCTCCCATGTTTGATATTAAATATGGCTAATAACAACTTTCTAATCAACGAAGCTATCCTTTTGCGCCAATATACCCTTTGCCGATATGGAAGTTTGAAGTTCGATCCACGCTCTAACCCACTGAGCTAACTTTTTCTTTCTTATTTTCTCATCTTCACTCCTTTACCAATTTCTTTCTTCATGCAAGGTCAACCCTCAAACGCTCTAACTGACTATAATGGAGCATCAGCTCTACACCACAGGCGGAACATCGGCTAAGACACCTCATCTTGATGCACCGTAGGCTTCTTCACCTCAGCCCGAGTGGAGTCTTCGTTTCTACATCTCACATGGGTGGAGCTCAGCTTCTACACCTCATATGGATGGAACGTGCTTCTACACCTCGGTTGGGTGGAGCCTCATCTTCCTCGTCCAATCTGCATGTAACCAAATTCCACACTCTAATCCACCGAGCTATCTCATTTCTTTTCTTAATTTCTCATCTTCCGTATTTTTTCTGTCCAATTTCATTTCTTATCGGTATTGGACAGTGATCTTCTTTTTTTTTGCACCAGTTCAGCTGGCATCCTTCATTTCTTATCGACATTCACCTGGGATTGGCCTCGGCCTTGGTATATCCAACTTTCTTTTTTTTTCACGTAAGATTTTATTTTCTTATCTCTTATAGATCTCATCCCGGCTGTTGATGAGAAAAACACGCCCTAACCAACTGAGCTACAAATCAAATCTTAGTTGAACCCAAACTTGCAATTCTCCTCGGCCTCGGCTTTCTTCACTGGATCTTCCGCCACGTGGGATTTTCTTTTCTTATCTCTTACAGATCTCATCCCGTCAGTTGATGAGAAAAATACTCTCTAACCAACTGAGCTACAAATCAAATCTTAGTTGAACCCAAACTTGAAACTCTCCTCGGCCTCGGTTTTCTTCACTGGATCTTCCGCCATGTGGGATTTTCTTTTCTTATCTCTTACAGATCTCATCCTGATAGTTGATGAGAAAAATACGCTCTAACCAACTGAGCTACAAATCAAATCTTAGTTGAATCCAAACTTGCGATTCTCCTCGGCCTCGGCTTTCTTCAATGGATCTTCCGCCACGTGGGATTTTCTTTTCTTATTCTCTTATAGATCTCATCCAAACAGTTGATGAGAAAAATACGCTCTAACCAACTGAGCTACAAATCAGATCTTAATTGAATCAAACTTGCGATTTCTCCTCAGCCTCGACTTCCTTCATCATCAACCTCGGGCTCGGTCCTCTGTACCCTACGTCTTGGCTTCTTCCTCGATCTCAGCTTCCCTTTCTGATTTCCTCGTTTTCTTTTCCTCTCACCTGATATGTTTGAAGTTGATGAAGAAACACGCTCTAACCAACTGAGCTACACCTCAGATCATCTTCTCTTCAAATATCCTCGGCATGGGTTGGTTTCGGCCTTGGCTTGCGTCAATCTCTTTTTTTTCTTTTCTTTTTCTTCCTCTTTACTGTGATGAGAAAAACATGCTCTAACCTACTGAGCTATATATCACATGGTGACGTTAGCCTTTTCCCAAACATCATCCACCTCGGCACTGCAACATAGTCAACCTTTCCTTTCTCTTCTGCGTCGGTTGGCCTCGACAAGTTTTACAGTTGATCGAGCGACACACGCTCTAACCAACTAAGCTACACATCACAACCCCTTTTCTTTTCACTTCGGCCTTTCCCCTTTCTGCATCTTTCACTTCGGCCTCGGCCCTTCTGCATCGGTCTTTTTTTCGCGTGGGTTTATCTACAAAAGTTGAACGTCAGCATCCCTTCCAAAATAAACCATCGATAGTACACGCTCTAATCAACAGAGTTATGCATCAGGTCTTAACTTAAACTGAACCCCAAATCTGAAGCTTTCTCTATTTCACGTTTAACATTAATTAAACATGAAGAAATCGTAGAATATTATTTTTTCTCCAGATTTAGCATAAAACATACACGCTTTCACTTCAAATTTAGCATAACACAGTAAGCAAATACGTAGAACATGCCATATTCCCCTTATTCCGTACTTCTGCATAATTTATTTGCAAATTTAAGATTGGAGATGGTAATATTACCTCAAAGTCATCTCTTAAGATGAGTCCTTCCTCTTCTTCATGTAGAGAATCTCACCATCTCATCTGGAGGGGTGTGCTAAACACCCTTGGCCTTCTTCCGATGTATGCGGATTTTTTTCTTATTTTCAGTAATCAACGACCCACGCTCCGACCTACCGAGCTATACCCAGTCTTCTTCGTTCCTCAGCAACGTGCGCTGCTGCTTCATAATTTCTTCTAGATCTGGGTCCTTTTTTGCATCTTCTTTACGGGATCCGAGAAAAACTCTTTGGGTAACAGGGTTACGTGCTAACCAACTTCAACACCAAGTTTTCTCCTTCTTTTCCATCAGATCTCTCTTTGGTTTTAGAGAGAGAAATAATGGAATATTTGGATTTCTGAGTTCTTTCAGAACAGAAAGAACAAGAATGGTGAGAACGAATGAACTCCCGTTGGCGACAACGGCGATGACAGAGAACATCACAAAATTTGGACAGAGCGTTTCCCACAGACGACACCAGCTGTTGATAGTCATTTTTAGCGGGTTAGATTATGATTAACGAATAACCGGACACTAAAATGGACACATCAAACAAGTAATTTTCTCCGTCGCCCCATAAAATTGGTGCCCTTTCCTTTATTATTGATGTTGGTAGTCCAAGTTCCATGAAGGAACATTACACAGTAGAGAGAGAAATACAAGTGACTTTCTAGAGAGATGAAGTAGAATGGAGAAGATGAAGTTGAAGTGGAGTGCCCTCCAAGTCTTATGTGTTCCTTCCATCTGCAGAAGTGTTGTCTTATAGTGGAGATATTTTGTGGATAGTCCCCCTTTGGTTTGCCAAATGTTGACACATGTCCCCTCCAAGGGAATCTTGTCTGTAAGAAGGTACGATAAGATCCTGATAAGTTATCTCCATGCAAAACATGTGTCTTCATACGGTCTGAACATAATATCGGGCTGATAGCCGATGGTCGATGGGCTGAGAGTAATACGCCGATGGGTAGCAGGCCGATGGTCGGAGACCGATAGCTGATGCCGACTTCACCCTCGGTATCGGCATGTAACTCTGCATTCTGCTTTCTGCCCAGTTAGTCGAGGTCTTATCCTCGGTGTTGGCTTCTTCTGCCTTTTGCCACGTCAGTGTGTGTTCAAATCTCACTCTTATCCTTAACCTCGCTTATCTTCCGGGTTGCACCGCGCGTATAAATCACGCCTTATATGGGCATAAACACCCATAACAGTATACATGTTATTTTATTTTGCATATGTGTTTCGTAATAATTGTATACTTTTTTCATATTAAGTTTTTTATTAAAAAAACTAGCATCATATGTGTAACTTTTTATTCAATTGTGTGTATATATTTTTTAATAATTATATATTTTTTACATTCAAGTTTTCATTAAAAATCTAACAATTAAATTGTATACATTTTTGCTCTTAATTGTATATGTTTATGTTTATATTTGTATGTGGGTGCACCCTATCTTAGGGTGAACCCGGTTGCACATTATAGTTAGCCATAAATATATATGGTTGATAAAATCTGGTTACTCAAAATTCAAATCGAAACAAGATGATATAATGTTCAAATGTCTAAATCTAAATAGAAAATTTAAAAATAACATATCAAGAGAGCGCATGAATAATGAGCATAGAAATGCAAAAGTTAAGAAAAGATTATATTTTCTATGTCAAAATCTAAATAGAAATTTTAAAAATGACATATTAAGAGAGCACATGAATAATGAGCAAAGAAATGCAAAAGTTAAGAAATTTAATGTTATTATTAAATACTGCTATAAAAAAAATGTAATTATTAAATATACTATGTTGTACATGGTGGTGTGCAGATTTTGATGATATGAGCTGTGATATGATATTTGGTGAGGATCCCCCACCACATTCTTTAGACCCAGCATTCACTCAGCCATGCTACAAGCAATGTAAATAAGTCACTTTTATTATACAGTAGTTATATGAATTATTATTTTAACATCGTAATCCAGTTAATATTCCACAAAAGAAATTAGTAAATCCTAAAAATATAATTAAATTCTGGTTGCTTGAAATCAATCCAAAAAATAAAATTACACCCAACAATTATATAATGGATACTTTTTTTTTAAGATGGAAATTTATAGGATGAATTATGAGACGAATCGATCCATTATTAAAGTATGTTTATTATAATATATGTTAAGTATGCTTTTGGATAGTTAAAATATGTTTGTACTAAATCATATTATAAAATTCTAAAATCATAAGTTAATACATCATTTATCAAACTTAGAAAAAAAATATACTTCCTCCGTCCCATTCAATATTTACATATTTTTAATTTGGGCGTCCCATTTTAATCTTTACATTTCCCTTTTTAGTAAATGGATCCGCATAAATTAATTATTTCTCTCTCCATAGGTCCACACATCACACTAATACACCCACGTAATTTATATTAAAATATTATTTCCCTCATCTCACTACACATTAAAATACTACATTTGTTAATTTACAAGGAAAAAACAAATGTAAAGTTTGAAACGGGATGAAGTAAATATACTTTAACTATCAATAAACATACTTACCTATATAATAATCTTATTTCACAACGTCATACATAAATAAAATCTCACGATATACTCTTATATAATATTTGGAGTATCAAATGGAATATGATCCAAATGGTACGTACGAAATTAATTGATTATAGTTATTTGTCATAGACATCACATCCTTTCAATATTTGTGCAGGTAAGGCTACTCAAAGGCACCAGAATAACTGGACTAATTAATGGCTTTTATTCAATATAGGTTAAATTGTTATTTCATGTGTAAGATCAACAAGGTGTCAGGGGTATTTCTTCTGTTATTTCATGCCACTAATTATATGGTCAAAACATAAAATAGGGAGAAATCTAGCTATTGCTCATTATATTTGTTTTCGATTTACTTAGTTTTGAAACTAATGAATAGTAGTAAGTAAATTCTTCTGTGTATCCGGGTGGACAGTGCACCCACATTCAAAAACTTATCACTAATAAATAAAATCATGGAGCATACACTAATTGATAAAAAAATTATTTATTTTGTTAGCGAATTTTTGTTATTATTTTTAATGAAAAATTGAATATAAAAATGTTATACAATTATTAAGAAATACAAATATACTATTAAATAAAAATTAATACATATATAAGTGCGCGCGGGGTGCACATGGTTTCAAATTATAGTAGTATATGTTTGTTTTGGGTTTTGGGTAGGATAAATTTTAATTGAGATAGTTACTAGTAGGTACACTACATATGAAACATACTATTAAATACACAAACCTAAAATCCTTACTCTTAACCACATTATTTCATTGTTTATTGCTTTTTTTACCCTAATTCTAATTAAATGCACGAAATGTATTTTTTTTTTCAAATCTCATTTCTCACCTAATTTCCGCAATTGATGGCATTTATCCCCCAAATCTTGCACGGAACGTATTCTAAGTAAATGTATAACACCCGAATATTTCAAAAAATCTTAAGTTTTACTTTAAAATAAAACGACTCCATAAATATATTTTATCTTAATTACTAAATATTACATGTTTATCTATAATAATAATAATATTGGATGATGTCTATCCAAAGTAAATGGATAGGATTGGATGATGTCTATCTATAATAAAAGGATAAGAATGGATGATGTCTATTTATAATGAATGGATAAGATTGAATGTTGTTTATTCATAATAATAATAATAATTTTTTCTAATAACAAAATATTATGATAATAAATTATTAAGTTTGGGGTTAATTACCCCTATATATAGGTTTGAGTTAAATTGGGGTAATTCACCCCTAAATAACCAACGACAATGGATGGAGGGAGGGAGGGAGGGAGGGAGCCAACGGTGTGTTCATATTAGCTATTCTTTTCACATTATATATTAAAATGATTCTCTCGTCATGTAAACTCCAAATATTAAAATTATTTATTATTTTGATATTTTATTAGTTAGATATATCTTCCTATAAGCTCGTACGTTCCGACATTCCGCCAACGAGGATGAAACCTTATAGTTTATACCTTAAAATGTTCGTCTCGTAGCGTGGATACCAAACACTAAAGTTGTTTGTTGTTTCAGTGTCTTAAATGTTAGATGTTTTCCGTTGAAATTTTAATATCAACTTCCGTTTCGGTAAACATGGTACCTTGCGTTATACACCTTTTTTAAACAGACCACACAAGGATCACAACCGTATAATTAGTTTTGAGGCTCTAGTCTTACCAGGAACTCAACAGTATTTTCTGGTTGAAATAGGAGTTATATAAGTTTAGATGGGACAATTTGCAATAAGGATAAAATTTAGGGAATGCAAAATGAGAATTTGATAAATAGTAAGGACTAAGTGTAAATGTAATAAATTTATTAATATATAAATTTTTAATCAAACGTTTCCAAAATTCATAAAACATTATGTTTTATAATAATAATAATATATTATTATTATACAATTTTATCTTATTCTTATTAATAGCTTAATGCTTTTAAACCTTACATATTTATTAATTTAAGTGAAATTTTTGTCCTATATTTTACTTAACTTATATACACTTATTGTAGGTCACTACAACCAAGATAAGGTGGGAATTTAATTCAACTCTTCACCGAGTTTAACCTTCTATGTTATGATTGCCCTAATTAAATTTCATTATGTACGTAATAGGTGTTAGGCCTCGGCCTGCACTATCAGATTAAATGGTTAGTTTGGCTCGGCCAACACCATTATTAATTTATTATTATATGTAATTTGACTTTGCCAACCCAATCACATTCAAAATGGAGTTTGGCTTTGTCAACCTAACTATAATGTGGAGTTTGGCTCTACCAACTCAATCATGTTCAGAATGGAGTTTGGCTCTACCAACCCAATTATTATATGGAGTTTGACTCTGCTAACCCAATCATGTTTAGAATGGAGTTTGACTCTGCCAACCCAGTTATTATGTGGAGTTTGGCTCTTCTAACACAATCACGTTCAGAATCGAGTTTGGCTCTGCCAACCCAATTATTATGAGGAGTTTGGTTCTGCCAACCCACTCATGCTCAGAATATTGTCGGCTCTGCCGATACACTTGTGTTATATGGAGTTTAGCTTCACCAACCCATATTATGATGACTGATTATATGGTGCTCAGTTTGGCTCTACCATCACCACTTCATGCTTTATAGTTATATTATTTACATTAATGACAATTTAATATGTGCAATCATGAGGTTATTCCCACTGAGTGTATTTGACACACTCACCCCTATTAAATATTGTATGTAGGATCTCGGGACGGACGGTTGATCCAGGATGATGTGGCCAAATAAATAAAAGAAAATAATTTATATTTTTGTATACTTCTTTGAGTTGTAATAATACTACTATCAAATTCAGGATTTTTAATATTTAAATAAAATTCCGCCATAGCTTTATTCTATCTATATGTATTTCTATATATATCTAAAAAAATAGTTTTATATTTAAGTCGGGTCGTTATAGAGTGGTATTAGAGCATGCATTAGATTCTGCCGACTTATTTAATGAAACGACATAATCTTTAAGTGGTCACATCCCAGATTAACTATCCATATCGAACCTGATTTATATAGAATATAGAACTTATCACTTAATGGTCCATGCACTTTCAGTTATAAGTTTGTCTAAACTTCTAGAAGGCTTATATCATATGTTTAGAAGTTCCCACCTTCATAATTTTTTTCAAAAAATGAAATATTTTTACGTGTTCTAAGAACAATGTATCTATTTTATGATTTCATCCCATATGGTGTCTCATGATAAAACTTCATTTGAAATCATAGGATGGCCCGTAATGAATTTCTTAGACGTTTTTATTAAACTACGTACTAGTATGAAGGAGAAAACATTAGAAACTACGTAGATCGATTGAGAGGGCATAGAAAGATGGCAATGGAAGAGGGGGTCAATCAGAATGAGCTATTTAGCAGCTTCAGTTCTCTTAAGAGAAAGTGTACATAAAAAATTCAGAAATGTCTCCCGTTCTGTATTTAATGATCTGGTTACCCTTGATTCTATATGACCTGGTTACCATTGATTCTATTTACGGACCAGTCATAAATTTTAATCAGTATTGTGACAAGCTAATTAAGGCAATTGAAAATCAGGCATACTGTGTGGTGGAAGTTAAGAAATGGGAGGCAAAGGCTCAGACCGATGAGAAAAAGGCAACTTATTGAAATCAAAATGCAATAGAGCTAATAAAATTGGCAGATGAAGCAGACCTACGCGCAAATGACTACAAGCAGCAAGCTAAACATACCAAAGGACTTGCAGTATTGTACCGAAAGGATGGAAGAATTGAAGGTTCCTACAACAAATCTAGCCCCATGACATGGTATCACAGTATGATGAGAGATGAAGGGTCAATCGTACATGGAACGTCTTTTGTAGGTAACCCTCCAACCCCAAACTACAATAATAACAAGGAAGGACAAGATAGTGTCAGATAAGTTACTTCAAATTTTGCGGGTTTTAGTATACCACCCTACATCCCGTAGTTAATAAAGTTATCCAATAAAAAAAAGGTAATCCTTTTTTGATGAATGGATAGTCAGTCCTTAAAAAACTTATGCTTTAATTGTCCATGTAAAGAGCATAAATCTTTTTGTAGAAAAAAAATTCATTTATAAAAGTTTTGAGTTGAATTCCAATTTCTTCTCATTCTTTATAAGAATACTTGTCAAATGAATTTTATAAGTTCAATTTAATTCTTCTTTGTCCTAAATGTTGTTTATATATATATATATATATATATATATATATATATATATATATATATATTAAGGAATTGTATATTATAATAATTAAAAAATTTCTTACTTGATAAGAAAAGGTTGATGTGGACAATCAGATAAGCTTGGGTATACAAGTGGAGGAGATTTGATTTGTTATACAGTTAAAATTTTATCTAATTAATCCAATTACCTCCTATATATACATACTTATCTTCTTGCCACTATTAGTGGAGATTTATGGGAGAGGTGAGGTGAGTTCATACATGCATAAGTATATATATATATATATATATATATATATATATATATATATATGAACTCACGCGTACACACACATATATATAAATATATATCACGCACATACTAACTCCTTTATTATCTTCCTTTTCGTAATTTTTTATCATGTTATATATCATAATGATCGTCTCGAAGCGTAGATTCTAGATATATAACTCTTTTGTGAAATGGATTTCGTGTAAGTATGAAAAACTCCGTCGAAACTTTTAACCCTTTAATTGCATATTTGTTTCGGTGTGACATAGCTTTAATATTATAAGCCATTTTGAAACCCTCCTCATGAGGATCACAAATATATAATAAGTTTTGAGTTTGGACGTGAAATGAAGAAGATGGAAAGAAACCCACTTCGAGTTAAAATTTTGTCCCCTTTAAACTTTGTTATTTTCATGAAAAATTGATATGCATGTGATCCTCACCTTGCAAGGACAGCATACGTGCTTTCAGATTTTCAAAAGGAGTTGTATATTTCAAGTTGGGTCATTTTGTAATAAGGTTATAGTTTAGGGTAAGTTTAAATGAGAATTTAATATAATGCAAGGTCTTAATTGCAATTTCTAAAAAGTATATTAATATCTTTAATATAATAAAAAATAGAGTTTAATTTTCATGAGGTGTCGCCTCCAGAATTATTCTCAATTATATATTTTTTTAAATTCTTAATTTTTAATAATTATTTTATGAGCACATCTTAATTAATATATTTATTTATTACAATTAATAGGATCCTATTCATAATACATATATCATGCTATTTACTTAATATATATATTTATTTAATATATCCTGTTATTTACATATATCCTGCTATTTACATCTATCCTGCTATTCATAATACATATATCCTATTATATATATATCTTAAGTATGCTATAGCATAAACTTTTCTTGGTGACGTGTCGTCTCCAGAGCGCTCTAATATGATGTGTAATTTTCTCAAGTTTTTGAATTTTTAATACTTTTTTTAATATTTTCCTTATTTACTTTTACTTAACTTCCTTATTTAATATTTTATTTTTTAAATAATGTGTTTCTTATTTTTAATAATAATTAAATTTTTAATATTTTACTTATTTATTTGGGTATCATTAAGTAATTACTAAATCTTTTAATTCAATCATTAATACTATTAATTTACAAGTGTTTGCCAAAAATATTTTTTTAAATTGTGAGGTGGCGGAATGATGAGTGATATTTTCACCTAGATTTTAGTGTCTTTTTATGTCCATTTTCGTATTATTTTATCCGTATTTATGTGTTATTTGTATCACTTCTAATTGATTTTGATTTGGATTGAATGGATTAGAATGCTACTTTTTGTGTTATGTTTTGGCAAGTTTACTTTTCAATCAAAGGTTGGGATGATTGTGAGCTTAATTGTCATGGATGATATAGAATGTGTGCTTTATTGTTAATGATGGTGATTTTTATTCTTGCATGTTATGTGTTTTTATTTTGTTTCTTGTTTGTTGAGTCTTTATTTTATGTTTTGTGTGTTTTCTTATTTTTGTCTTTGTATGTTTGGTAGTTTGTTTAGGGATGTCGTGAGTCATTTTTGAATATGAGTGATGACATGTTGTTGTGATAAGTGATGACAAGTTATGATTAAGAATCTCTACACTTTCGAATTGTGACATGTTTTATTTAACTTGTTCAATTTGAAGATGATGTGGTGTAATAAGTCCTTAAGGTTCGAGCACAAGCTTGTGAGCGTTTGAGCCTCAACCGTGCATACATGGTATTTTTTCTTCATGAGTGGATCGATTGAGTTTTGATAAGCTAGAACTTGCTCAAGGACTATAGGAACGAATCCAATTTGTGGAGATTAGTGAAATGATCTAAGGCCATCCTTGTTATTTATAGTCATTGCCAAATATTTCCCTACCATGAACATCATCCCTAGCCAACCACTTTGAGCCTTAAAACCATTTTATTTTGAATTTAGCACATTACAAGCCTTGATTACACACATGAGCCTTATATATTTACCCTTTTGTATGAGTGATTGAGGAGATGGTAGTTAGAAAGGTTTGATGAGAAAGCAAAATGAAGAAAGGAAATGGTAAACAAGTAAGAAAAAAAGGATGAAAAGAGCAAAACCAAGAGTGAACATTCAACCTCAAAACAAGAAAATTGAGCAAAGCAACAACAAGATGCTCAAGAAAATAAAAATCCAAAGAAGGAAGCATGCATTTAAAGAAGCTCAATTCAAGGAAAGTTGATGATTAGTGTTTGTGATCATTAAAGAAAATAAAGGAAGAAAGAAATTGTTAAGGAATGGAAGAAAGTAGCTATCTCTTCGATTACTTACACATGATGAGTCACTATTACCTAAATTCTTCCTACCATACCAAAGAGCCTATCATTACATCCTTAATTAAAAACCATTTTGATCACTAATGGAAACTTTGGCGGTTTGTGAATGTAGTCCACGAGCAAGCTTATAGCGAGTCGAGCCAATCGATTGATGAGTGTTGTTTTACCACTTTAAAGAGTGTTGAGTGACATTTATAACCTATGTGAGGTTTGGACTAAAAAGGGACTATATTACACTTTTATTCTCTTTAGATTGAACTTGTTAATTTTTCATGTTATGAGTTTAATGTTGTAGGATGACTTAGCATAAATTGTAATTCTTATTGCTATCGATGTGTTATTACATATGTTCGTTTAGTCTTTTCCTAGGTGAAAATCTCACCCCTTGGTTTATCATTTTTGTTGTTCGGGGACGCACAACACTTTAAGTTTGAGGGTGTTATGAGTGATATTTTAACCTAGATTTTAGTGTCTTTTTATTTCTGTTTTCGTATTATTTTATCCTTATTTATGTGTTATTTGGTTGTGTTTTGTATTTTTATTGAATGAGCTTAAACCTATGATAAGGAAGATGTAGGAAAAAGCGGATCTCAATTCGGAGTTGAAACGAAGAAGAACGAGTCAAAACAAAATGTGAAAAACAGGGGCATGCACCAACACGGGCCGTGTACGGAACACGGCCCTGTAAGAGGTGGCCGTGTGTAGACATCAATTCATCCAATACGACCACCCTGTGCCAGTGTTACTGCACACGGGCCGTGTTGTAGCACACGAGCCGTGCTGCATAACACGACCCTGTAAGCCTTGGCCGTGCAGCGACATCAATTCACCTAACACGGCCACCTTGTGGCCGTGTTGCTGAGCACGACTCGTGTTGTGTAAAAAGGTGCTAAAAATTCAAGAATCTTCTAAATACCCAATAATTCAACATTTGATCAGATTTTTTGAAGGATTTCACTCCTACACCTAGATCACACACCATTTCCTCTATTTTACACCATCATCTTCATCCATTCTTCATCCTTGGATCTACCATCATCCCACCATAAATTTCTATATCCAATTGAAGGAAAAGGATCAAGGAAGAGAGGAAAGTGCAAAGAAGGGAAGGTGATCACCATTGAAGATAGATCAAGAGAGTTTCTATTCAATCTTTGTATTAAACCTCATAGCTTTATCATGATTTGTAAGGATTTAATTGTCATGTTAATTTCTTTATGAATATGGTAGGCTAATCTCCCTTGTGAGATTAGCAACATGAGAGTTGTTGGATAATTTTGGGATTTGTGTATTTGAATTTATATGTTGATTGGATCTATGGCTTTCTATCATTGTTTATTAATTGCTTGATTTGTTTTGTTGATTTGTGTGTTTAATTGTTCTAGATATATGATTAGATTGAGAAATCAATTACATGCTTCGGATAATTAAGCGAATCATTTCATCAAACACTTCATGTGCATTATAAATTGTAAAGAGATTGAGAAATCCTTTAGAGTTTAAAATCCTTTGATATGACATATGGTTGGTTTGATAGAGAAATTGATTAATTATGTGAAGGGACTCTTTAATTGAACTTAGTACCTAGTTGTAATAGTTTAATTGAGAAACAACCTTTAAGCTCTTTTGAGATTGTGAAAATGATCTACATCCTATACATTTAGAGAGGAAGTGTAGGTGATATATGTGTTGGTCCTTAATCTTTACCCTTGATACATATGAGTTTAATGCATGAATCCTTGAATTACCACTTCATTAGTGTTGTTAATCTCATTTTTACTCAACTTGGAAAACCACTCATTTCATCCATCTACTTTGTTTGCTAATCATTGCTTGTTTGCTTGCTTTGATTGATTTAATTTCTTATTTGATCAAACTACCAATTGATGATTCATCTCTATAAAATTGCGATAAACGTGATCTCGCTTAAGCTCTAGCATCGACCTCTCTGTGGTTCGATAAATTCTTGAATTGGTCAACCCGACTACAAGTTATTGCTAATCACGGCGCCACATTGCTTCTTGAAAAATTTTGTGCATGTGGCGCTTCCACGTTGATCCCACAATTAATATTTATTATATTTAATTTAATTTAAAATAATTAATATTTTGTAATCCAACCATTAATACATCTTAATTTAAATATTTAATAATCCTACCATTAATACATAATAATATTATTTTAAGTTTATATAAGTAATTTAATTTAATACTTTAAATATTTTTTTATTTAATCCATAAATTTTGTGTGAATTTTAAATTATTTATTTTCATTGGATTTTAAATTATTTATTTTCATATTTAGCATATACATTTTAATTAAGGTATGGTACAATCGATTAGTTATAAAGTTTTGGTAAATTATTTATTTTCATTGGATTTTAAATTATTTTATTTATTTTTATAATTTACAAGTGCTTGCCAAATTTTTTTTTTAAATTGTGAGTTAGCGGCGCCATGTTGCTCCTTGAAAAATTTTGTATATGTGGCGTTCCCACGTTGATCCCTCAATTAATATTTATTATATTTAATTGCATTTAAAATAATTAATATTATGTAATTCTACCATTAATACATCTTAATTTAAGTATTTAATATTCCTACCATTAATACATAATAATATTATTTTAAGTTTATATAAGTAATTTAATTTAATACTTTAAATATTTTTTTATTTAATCACTAAATTTTGTGTGAATTTTAAATTATTTATTTTCATTGGATTTTAAATTATTTATTTTCATATTTAGCATATATATTTTAATTAAGGTATAGTACAATCGATTAGTTATAAAGTTTTGGTAAATTTTGGTAAATTATTTATTTTCATTGGATTTTAAATTATTTAATTTTATATTTAGCATATACATTTTAATTAAGGTATAGTACAATCATTACAAAGTTTTGGTAAATTTATAGTATTATGTAATAATATTATTTTAAGTAATTTTCTTAATATTATTTTAAGTAAATTTCTTATAAAAGTTTATGTAAGTAGTTAAATTTAATAGTTTAAATATTTTTGATTTAATCTGTAAATTTGGTGTGTATTTTAAATTATTTATTTCTGTATTTAACATATAAATTTTAATTAAGACATAGTGCAATCGAATCAATTAGTTATAAAGTTTTGGTAAATTTATAGTATTATGTAATAATATTATTTTAAGTAATTTTCTTAATATTATTTTAAGTAATTTTCTTATAAAAGTTTATGTAAGTAATTAAATTTAATACTTTAAATATTTTTGATTTAATCTGTAAATTTTGTGTGCATTTTAAATTATTTATTTAATTGGATTTTAAATTATTTATTTCCATATTTAGCATATAAATTTTAATTAAGGCATAGTACAATCGATTAGTTATAAATTTTTGGTAAATTTACGAAAAAATAAAAAACTTGTGTTGTTGTTTGATTATTTAAATTAAGTTTTAATAATTTTAGGAAAGATGGAGCATATTATTAAAATTTAATATTTTTAATGTAATTTTGGTGTTGATTTTAAATTATTTATTACCGTATTTATCATATAAATTCATTGTATATAAGTATATGACATAATCAATCGATCGATATTCATTTATAGTGAAATTTTTTTTACCTCCATTGCAATCTTTATACTGTTTCTTTTTTCCTTTATTAAATCATGTCATCAATTTATGATCATGTGTCTGAAATTATTATGCAAAAGGAGACTTAGCGAATTAAAATTAAATGCTTGAGGCTTTGGATATCATACCTTGATAATACATAAAAAAATTCCTGGATATGATTATGATGAATGAAAAGGTAAATTTTAGTTGATTATAATGATTAAATATTCTTCAAGTATACGGTATATTTTATATTTCCACAACTTTTAGATTATTAACATGATAAGTTTTTTATTTAACTATTGTCATATTATATGTGTAGGGTTCGAAGATTCAAGCAACAATTCGCCATAATCACATCTCAAAATTTGAAAAATTTTTAAGTGAGGGGGCAATATATATTATACTCCATCCGTCCCGTTTCAATGTTTACATTTGTTATTGCACGTTGATTAAGGTGTATACTATTTTAATAGATTGTGAGTGGAAAGATATAATATTTAATGTAAAGTGGGTAAGTGTATTAGTATTGGATGATATATTAATTATTTTAGATGGGTCCCATATTCCAAAAAGAAAAATGTAAACATTGAAATAGGACGCATAAAATAGAAATGTAAACATTGAAACGGGATGGAGGGAGTATCAAATTTTCGTGATGCTAAAAATATTGGGTCGGTCCTTATTACAAATCATGAATTCAAGTTAAACATCCATAATTAAACGTTGGTGCGATTGACTTCGCCATTGAAAACCAATAAAATTGGCTTGAATTTTATTGATTTTGATACATTCAATTCTCAAGACAACACTAGAGATACAGTTCTCATAGGTATGTTTTAAAAGTTTATTATTATTTTTTTAATAAAAACTAATTATACTTTTAAAAAAAATTGATTCTATTTTTTTCTTACAATGACAATATCCACAAACATAATTGATTTGATGGTAAAAACAGGAGATATAATTTGTGTTAGCGCAAGGGGCAAGCCTACAGATAAAATTGATATTGAGCTTGAAAATGAACGGTAACTTTCTTTAAAATATTATTCATATTTTCTTAACTCAATTTTTATGTTAAATGTTTTTTAATTAAAAATTTAACATCAATTTATGACACACAATCATGAATTGTACATTGTGGGGAGAATATGCAAGATAATTGATGCAATACAAGATTAACAATCCAAACCAAACACTTATTATTGTTCTTGAGTATGACAAAATCAACAATAAATATAGAGGTACATTTTTTTAAAACTCATTTTATTTATGTATAATTCTGTATGTATTTAAATGTCATTAGATGTTTATTCTAATATATTTAGCCATTAATAATATATTATTTGTCCTCTAATTTCTTAGATATGTTTTAACAATAACAATAATTATTATTATATAAAAATTTAAATCATACATTTTTTGAAATATGTTATAGGAAAAAAATATATCAAATTCTTGGAATGCAACAAGGATAACAATTAATGAAGATATAAAAGAAGTTCATGATTTCCGAAAGAGGTACGCACTCAATCTATACATTACATTTAGTGATTTTTTCTTTTTAAAAAAATATATCTATAAATTTTAATATTTATGCATTTGGAAATGTAACATGGGTTTAATAGGCCATGATAGATTGTCTGGACATTCTCATATAAATCATATTGGTAGAAGCTTCGTCTTTGAAGAATTTACACTAGATATAGAAGTGACCTATCTTGCACAAATTCAAGACATCAAGGATATAAATATTCCATTATAATTTTTTTGTTTTAAAATATTTTTGTTACAAAGATTAAAATGCATTACAATTATTGTATAACTTATTTTAATTTATATTTTCATCATGGATTTTTAGGAAAGCTATTGCATTGTTGTTGCAAATGCTCAAATGATCCAAACTCAATATGGATGGTACTATAATGTATGTAACAAATGCACCAAGAAAGTTATTGATAAATCTGGAGTCCCTTACTGTGAGAAGTATAAGCAGGACATACCAGTACCTGTGCCACAATAAGTTCTATTTTTTTCTTTGAAAGTTTAACATATTTTTTTAAATTTACTTTTTTCTTTTGAAAATGACAAATAAAATTTTATTAAGTTATTTTTCATTTTAACAAATGTAAAATTCATCTCAAGGTTGCCAATGAATCTGGGAGTACTTCTTTTATAGTATTTGATAGAGAAATTAGGCCAATCATTGGAAAAACAGCAGCCGAACTCATTGAAAATCTTGAGAAGGTATTTTATAATTTTCATATACTGACATCTATAAAGAATAGAATTGCATTAATCAAATTTCACATATTACAAATTTTCACATGACTGAAAGATATGACATAAATTAGAATTTAGTTTGCAAAATACAACATACCTGTTATATCTATCCTATGTTTTATTATAATTCTTTTTTGTTTTTTATTTTTATTAGCTGGATTTGATTGGATCATTTCCTAAAGAGTTTGACACACTTATTGGTTCGAAGTTCATCTTTAGATTTCATATCTCTGAAAGAGATATAAGTAGTCAATGGAATGTATACACTGTGATGAAAATATCTTTAGATCCTACTATGATTAAGGCTATAACGAATAGATCAAAAGGAAAAAAAAGGTGTTGAAGTTCAAAATTAAAAATGCATTTATGGTGATTTGCTCCATCTTTTCTAACTGTTATATTATACTGTTATTTTTATGTTTACATACAGCCTTTAGGATCCTCCATGAATGATGTTTTTTTCAAATAAAATAAGTACTCCAAAAGGGAAGCATAAATTGGTTGACTTTGGGACTATTGATGATGATGAAGATAATGCTCTGGATCAGACTCAAATGCCGGCCACGAATAAAATGATGATTCAAGTAAAAGTTGAAGATGATCAATCTTAAGAAATAAAACCTATTACTTCATGAAATATTTAGGATTTATCCATAAATTTTATTATAACTGCAGATTTAGATTATCATAATTTTTATGAAACTATGAATGATTATTTTAATTCTATTATCAATTCTATACTTCAAACTTTTCTAGAATAAAAAATTAATGTTTATTTCAATAACTAGCAATAACGGAGGAATGTTCTTTCTTTATGGATTCGGGAAAACAGGGAATATTTTTTTTTGGAACACATTATCTGCTGCTTTGAGAAAAGACAGTCGTATCATCATTAATGTAGCTTCGAGTGGAATAGCAGTGCTTCTTATTCCAGGAGGACGAACCGTCCACTCCAGGTTTGCAATACCTTTGAAGGTGAATGAAAACTCCACATGCAATATTAATCCCGAAACTGAATTATGCACATTGCTTCAAAAAAGTAGTCTCATATATGGGATGAAGCGCCAATGGTAAAAGGTATTGTTTTGAGGCTCTTGACTGGAGTTTGAGAGACATTATGAGGTTGATTAACCCTATTCTAGAAGAAAATCCGTTTGGAGGGAAAACGATGGTTTTTGGTGGAGATTTTTGATAAATTTTGCATGTGGTTACAAAAGGCACCCGAGGGTATAATATCAGCAACAATCAACTCTTCGAGCGTATGAGATGATTGTACGGTGCTAACACTCACAAAAAATATGAGACTACGTTCTGAAAGAGATGATCTTGAAAATAATGAACATGATATTGATGAGTTCTCTGATTGGATATTGAATGTTGGTAATGATGATGTTGGGGAAGGTAATGATGGAGAGTGCACAATTGAGATCCCTTGGACCTACTAATATTGAACGATGAGAAACCAGTGGATGCTATTGTTAACAGTATATATCCATCATTATTGAAAAATTGCAATAAACCAGGATATTTTGAGGATAGAGCAATTCTAGCTCTTACACTTAGAGTGGTAGAGACTGTCAATGACCACATGCTAAATATGTTTCATGGAGAAGCAAGAGAATATCTTAGTTCAGATAAAATATGTCCAAATGATAGATCACCCAATACTAATATTCTATATTCGGAAGATTTTTCGAATTCTCTTAAGTGTTCTGGACTCCCTAATCATGTTTTGGTACTTAAGGTAGGAGTTCCAATAATGCTCCTCAGAAACATTGATCCAGCTTCAGGATTATGCAATAGAACTAGATTGATAGTAACTAAATTGGGGATTCATGTTATTGAAGCGAAGATACTAGGTGGTAAAAATAAAGAGAGCTTGGTGTTAATTCCTAAAATGATTTTGAGTCCAACAGACAACACACTACCAGTTATTTTTCAAAGGAGACAGTTTCCAGTGTTGGTGTGTTTTACGATGACTATAAACAAGAGTCAGGGACAATCATTATCGAGTGTTGGGGTTTTCCTAATGAAACATGTTTTTACACATGGTCAATTATATGTA